>CAUYQG010072657.1:0-42114 GCA_963574415.1 Tarsius wallacei | reverse complement strand
AATGGAAACCAAATTTTTAGGTGAATGGAACACAAGAGAAAGCAGGAGTTGTGATCTTGATATCAGAAAAATTACCTTTAAGCTAGTTCCAGCTACTTGGAAGGCTGAGGCGGAAGGATCGCCGGAGCCCAGCAGGTCGAGGCTGCAGTGGCCGGGAGCAGCCACTGCACTCCAGTCTGGGCGACAGAGTGAGACTCCAACTAAAAAAAAAAAAAAAGATACGGAAGGTCACTACATAATGATAAAAGGTTCAATGCATCAACAAGACAGCTTTTTAAAAACTGGCTGACCACATGCAGAAGAATGAGACAGGATCCCACCTATCACCATACACAAAAATCAACTCTAAATGGATCAAGGACCTAATTGTAAAACCTCAAACTTTAGAGTCTTAGAAAATGCAGGAGACATTCTTACTGAAATCAGAATAGTCACCCAATTCCTGATCAAAATCCAAAAATCACATACCAGAAGAGATGAGATTGGCAAGTGAGTCCTCATCAAACTACAAAGCTCCTGCAAAGCAAAAGAAATCATCAGGAGAGTGGGAAGACAGCCCACAGAATGGGTAAAAGTTTTTGCCAATTGCATATCTGACAAAGCCTAACATCCAGGATCTACAAGGAACTCAAATTTGCTGAAAGGAAAAATCAGACAGCTCCATTAAAAAGTGAGCACCAGGCCAGGCTCGGTGGCTCAGTCTGTAATTGGCACTTTGGGAGGCCAAGGCGAGTGAATTGCCTGAGCCTGTTGGTTCATGACCAGCCCGGGCAACTTGGCGAGACCTCGTCTCTACAATACATAAAAAAAAAAAAATTAGCTGGGAATGGTAATGCACACCTGTAGTTCCGGCTACTTGGAAGGCTGAGGTGGAAGGATTGTTGGAATCCAACAGGTTGACGCTGGGATGGCCGTAAGTGTGCCACTGCACTCCAGCCTGGGTAACAGAGTGAGACTCCAAAAAAGTGGGCAAAAGATATGAGCAGACACTTCTCAAAAGAAAACATATGAACAGGAGACAGACACATGAAAAATGCTCAGCCTCACTTATCACCAGAGAAATACAAATCAAAACCACATTGAAACACCACCTAACTCCAGTAAGAATGGCCACCACTAATAAAACAAAAAACAAAGATGTTGGCAATGATGCAGAGAGAAGGGAGCGCTTCTACACTGTTGGTGGGAATGCAAACTAATTCAATCTCTATGGAAAATAGTGTGATGATTGCGAAAAGAATTAGAAATTGACTTTCCATACAACCCAGCAATCCCTCTTCTGGGAATATACCCAGAGGAACTTAAATCACTCTACAAAAATGATACCTGCACATGCATGTTTATTGTGGCACTATTCACAAAAGCAAAAACATGGAACCAACTGTGCCACCCATCAAAACTGGACTGGACAAAATATGTGGTACATATATATGATGCAATATTATGCAGTCATAAAGAAGAACAAAATTATGGACTTTGCAGCAATTTGGATGGATTAAGAGTCTGTAATACTCAGTGATTTATCACAGAAACGTAGAACTGAGTACCATGTGTTCTCACACATAAGTGGACCCTGAATATTTACCATAATACTATAAGAAAAAGATTGGCAGCAGCTGGATACTGCCAGGGTAATGGGGGCCACACAACATCAGTAAGGGTACGTGATCTCTAACCAGGTGAAGTGGGGACCAAAGGGAGGCCCAAGCTTTATCTGTACAATAACCACTTGTATACCTAATCCTGAATTGTACCCTACATCTTTAAAATAAAAAATAAAACAATTAATAAATAAGTTAAAAAATAAGGAAGAAATCTAAGAAATACTGGCATTCTAATGAGAGCTGAGGAGAAGTAAAAGTTTATTCAAAGAAATGATAACAGAAAATATTCCAACATTTGAGATAGATGTAAATATCCAGGTGCAGAAAGGTCAGAGATCATGTTTAATAGATTAAATTCAAATGAGACTACCACATGGTATATGGTAATCAAACTCTTAGAGGTCAAGAGTAAATAGAATATCCTTAAAGCAGCAAGAGAAAAGAAACAAATAGCATATATTTGAGTTACATTTCACCAGGCAACAGATTTCTCAACAAAAGTCATACATGTCAGGAGGGTGGGGAATGACATTTTTAAAGTGCTAAAATTAAAAAAAAAATCAACCCAAAATAGTGTATTTAGCAAAGAGAAATGTGTTAAGCGTGGAAAGGAAATTAAGTCTTTTCCAGAGAAACAAAAGTAGAGACAATTCATCATCACCAGTATCCTCTACAAAGAATACTAGAAGGAGTTATATAATCTGAAAGAAATATGCAAAAAGAAAACTTGTAAATGTACAAAATACACTGGTTAAATTAAGTATACAGACAAACTCAGACTACTCTAATACTGTAGTTGTGATATGCTATTTGCTTATAACTCTTGTATAAAGATTTTAAAATCTGTTAAAAACAATAAGACTTTAACAACTTGTTAAGAGATAAACAATACAAAAATATGTAAATTGAGACAACAAAATGTGGAGGGGTGGAGTTAAATTTTAGAGATGTTATAGTTTTTTATTTGTTTTTATTGTTTTCTTTGTGATTTACGACATTATCTATTTAAAATAACTTGTATTTATAAGATTTTTTTTGTAAGCTTCCTGGTAACTGTAAGGCAAAAAGTATAATAAGCACACTAAAAATACAAAAAGCAATGAATTAAAACAAACTATCATAGAAAATCACTAAAACACAAAGAAAGAAATAAATGAAAGAAGAAATAAAGAATTACAATACAACTTGAAAACAAGTGAAAAAAATGACAGGTGTTAAGTCCTTAGCAATCAATAAAACATTAAATGTAAATGGATTAAATTCTTTAATTAAAAGACATAAAGTGGTTGCATGGATAAAGAAATAAGAGCTGCCTGTACGCTGCCTACAAGAAACCAACTTCACCTATAAGAACACACATAGTCTGCAAGTAAAGGAATAGAAAAATACGTTGATTTAATGAAAACCAAAAAGAGCAAGATTAGCTATACTTACGTCAGGTAAAATAGACTACAAGTCAAGACTGTAAAAGAGAAACAAAGAAGATCACTAATGATAAAGGAGTCAATTAGCAAAAGGATATAAGAATTATAAATATCTGTGCACCAAACACTAGCACCCAAGTACGTACAGCAAACATTAATAGATCCAAGGGAAGAGATAGACAGCAATTCAATAATAGTGGGGGACTTCAACATCCTATTCTCAATAATGAACAGAGCATTCAGACAGAAAATCAACAAAGAAACATAAGAGTTAAACTACACATTCAGCCAAATGGGCATGATATTTACAAAACATTTTACCCAACTGCTGCAAAATACACATTTTTCTCATCAGCACATGAAGCATTTTTCAGAAGAGAACACATGTTAGGCCACAAAACAAATCTCAACAAATTCAAAAAGTGAAAATCAGTCTTCTGTCTGACCACAGTGAAATAAAACTAGTAAAATCAATAGCAACCAATAAACCTTTGAAACTACACAAACACATAAACATTGAACAACATGCTTCCAATGAATAGATCAATGAAAAAATTAAGAAGAAAATTTAAAAATTTATTGAAAAAAATAAAAATAGGCAAACATACCAAAATCTATGTGGCACACCACTGCACCTCAAGGAACTAGAAAAGCAAGAACATACAAACACAAAATTAATAAAAGAAAAGAAGTAATAAAGACCAAAGCAAAAATAAATGAAATTGAGACTAAAGACAATTACAAAAAATCAACAAAATGAAAAGTTTTTAAAAAATAGATAAATAAAATCTACAAACCTTTAGGTAGATTAACTAAAAACATAAGAACAAAAACCTTAGATAAATAAATTAAAAAGGAGATATAACATCTGATACCATAGAAATGCAAATAATTATTAGAGACTATTGTGAGAAACTATGAGCCAACAAATTGATAAACTTAATGGATACATTTCTGGACACATAAAACCTACCAAGACTGAATCACGAAAAAACAGAAAACCTAAAAATTGAGTGATGAGTAATGAGACTGAAGTTGTAATAAAAGAAAAGCCCAGGACCTGATGGACTCACTGCTGAATGCTAACAAACATTTAAAAAAGAACTAATACCAATTCTACTCAAATTATTTCAAAAAATTTACTCTGATAACAAAACCAGACAAAGATACAACAACAACAACAATAAGCTACAGGACAATACTCCTGATGAACACAGATGCAAAAAAAAAAAAAACACTCAACAAAATAATAGCGAATTGAATTCAACAGCATATTAAAAGATCATTCACCATGATCTACTAAGATTCATCTCAATGGTGCAAGGAATAGTTTAACATAAACATAAATAAATTTGTATAATAAACACAAAAAAGTTAATAAATAAACATAAGGAAAGTAATAAGAGAGACACCTCACATCAACAGAATCAAGGACAAAAAGCATGAGATTATTTCAAAAGATGCCAAAAAAGCATTGATAAAATTCAACATCCCATTAGGATAAAAACTCTTACTGACTTGGGTATAGAACCAACATACCCCAATACAATAAGACCCATATGACATGCCCACAACTAATATCATAGTGAATGGGAAAAAAATTGAAAGCTTTCTGCTAAGGTCTGGAACGAGACAATGATGCCCACTTTCACAGGTATTCACCATAGCACTGAAAGCCTTAACCAGAGCAAACGTGCAAGAAAAAGAAACAAAGGATGTCCAAATTGGAAAAAAGATGCCAAATTAACTTTACTTTCAAATGTCATAATCTCATATTTAGGAAAAACCTAAAGACTCTACAGAAAACTCTTATAACTGATAAGTGCATTTAGTAAAGTAGCAGAATACAAAGTCAACATGCAGAAATCAGTGTGTTTCTATACACTAAATGTGGTCAATCTGAAAAAGAAATGCAGAAAACAATCCCATTTACAAGGGCTGCACACACACACACACACACACACACACACACACACACACACACACAGACACACCATACACACACAATCTAGGAATAAATTAAATTAATATTGTTAAAATGACAATACTACCTGAAACAATTTAAAGATTCAAATAAATCCCTATCCAAGTACAAATGATATTTTTCACAGAAACAGATAAAACAACCCAAACTTTATATGGAACCAAGAAAGACTCCAAATAGTCAAACAATCCTGAGCAAAAGAAAGAAGCTGGAGGTATCACAGTTCTTGACTTCAAAATATACTATAGATCTATAGTAACTTAAACCAACATAAGACTAGCATAAAAACAGACACATAGGCCAACAGAATAGAAAAGAGAACCCAGAAATAAATATATACATTTACTACTTATTGTGGACAACGGCTCCAAGATCTTACATTGGGAAACGAATAGTCTCTTTAACAAATGATTGTGAAAAAACTGGATTGCCATATGCAGAAGAATATGACAAGAGAACTAGATCCCTATCTCTTATCAAATATAAAAGTCAATTCAAAATGGATTAACACTTGAATCTAAGATTTGAAATTATGAAACTATCAGAAGAAAAAAAACATTGAGGAAATATTTCAGGACATTGGTCTGAGCAAAGATTTTTTTTGTGTAAGTCCTTAAAAGCACAGGGAACAAAAGCAAAAAGAGACAAGTGGAATTATACATCAAGCTAAAAAATAGTCTTTGCAGCAAAGGAAACAATCAATGAAGTGCAGAGACAACCCACAAAATGGGAGAAAATATTTGCAAACTATCCATCTGACAATAGATCAATAAGCAAAACATATAAGAAACTCAAACAACTCAAAAACAAGGTCACAAATAATCTGATTTAAGAATGGGCAAAAGATCTGAATAGACACCTTAAAAGAATGAATACAATGACCAACAGTTATTTTTTAAAATGCTGGGTCATATGGAAGGTCAAGTTCTAGTTCTTTCAGAAATCGCCACACTGTCTTCCAAATTCCCCTACTGGGAATATACCCAGAGGAACTCAAATTATTCTACAAAAAAGATACTTGCACACATATGTTTGTGGCAGCTCTATTCACAATAGCAAAAACACAGAAGCAACCATCCTGCTCATGAAGCTGGACTGGATAAAAAAAAGTGTGGTACATATACGCAATGGAATATTATACAGCCATAAAGAAAGACAAATATATGGACTTCGCAGCAACTTGGATGAATTTAGAGTTGATCATACTCAGTGATCCATCACAGAAACAAAGAACAGAGTACCATATGTTCTCACTCATAAGCGGACCGTGAACAATTATCATAACACTATAAGAAAGGGATTGACAATAGTGGGAAATTGTCAGCGGAGGAAGGAGTGGGATTGGCAGCTGAGGGAAACTGCTAGGGGAGGGAGGAGCACATCTCATCAACAAGGGTACCTGCATAATCAACATTTGTATACCTAACCCTGAATTGTACCCCACATCTTTAAAATAAAAAACAAAAAGTTCAACATCAGTATTCATCAGGTAAAACTCCAATAATATACCATCTCACCCAAGTTAAAGTGGCTTTTATTAAAACCAAAACCACAATAAGATACCATCTCACCCCAGTTAAAGTGGCTTTTATTAAAATAAAATACAAGGGGTAACAGATGCTAGTAACGATATGAAGAGAGAGGAACTCTCTTACATTGTTGGTGGGAATTTAAATTAATACAGCTGCTATGGAAAACAGTATGGAGATTCCTCAAAAACCTAAATATAGAGCTGCATTATAATCCAGCAATCCCACTACTGGTTATATATTTATAAGAAAGGAAATATATTCAAGAGATATCAGCACTCCCAAGTTTATTGTAGCACTATTTACAATAGCTAAAATACAAAATCAATTTAAGTGCTCGTAGATGAATAAGTAGATTTAAAATGCAGTATATATACACAATGGAACGTTATTTCACTATTAAAAAGAATAAAATCTCGCCATTTGCTGCAACACAAATGGAACTCGAGTTCATTACATTAAGGGAAGTAAGCCAGGCACAGAAAGACAAATATCATGTTCTCGCTCATATAAGGGAGTTAAAACGTGAATCTCATGAAGATAGAGAGTAGATTGCTAGTCACCAGAGGCCAGAAAGATTAGGGGGAGGGGAGAATAAACAAAGGTTAATTAATGTATACAAAATTACAAATAGAAGAAATAAGACCTAGTAGTAAACATTAATCTATCACATATTTCTTTTTTGCTTTTAATTATAAATATGTGTAGTACAAGTCAGAATTTGGTATACAAATGTTCATTATGCCAGTACTCTTGTTGGTGAGGCAGGCCTCCCCCTCCCCTGGCAATTTTCCGCTACCGTCAATCCATTTCTTATAGTATTATGATAGCTGTTCAAGGTCCACTTATGAGAGAGAACATGTGATACTCTGTTCTTTGTTTCTGTGATAGATCACTCAGTATTATAGTCTCTAAGTCCAACCAAGTTGCTGCGAAGTTCATAATTTTGTCCTTCTTTATGGCTGCATAATATTTCATTGTGTATATGTACCACTTTTTTTTAATCCAATCCTCTTTCGATGGACAGCACTGTTCATTCCATGTTTTTGCTTTTGTAAATAATGCTGCAATAAACATGCGTGTGCAGGTATCATTTTCATAGAGTGATTTGTGTTCTTGCGGGTATATTCCCAGTAGGGGGATTGCAGGGTTGTATGGGAAGTCGATTTTTAGACCTTTTAGTAATCACCACACTGTTTTCCACAGAGGCTATACTAGTTTACACTCCCACCAACAGTATATAAGTGTTCCCTTTTCACCATATCCTCTCCAGTATCTGTTGTTTTTTGAATTATTGATGATGGTCATCCTGACTGGAATTAGGTGGTATCTCAGTGTAGTTTTAATTTGCATTTATTTGATGATTAGTGAGGCTGAGCATTTTTTCATGTATCTGTTGGCTGCATGTATGTCTTCTTTTGAGAAGTGTCTATTCATATCTTTTGCCCACTTTGTAATGGGACTGTTTGCTTTTATCTTTTCAACACGTTTGAGTTCCTTGTAGATTCTAAATGTTACCAGCAGCATTCTTCTCAGACCTGGAAACGACAATACAGGAATTCATATGGAAACATGAATGACCACGAATAGCCAAAACAATCCTAGGCAAAAAAAGCCAAACAAACAAAAAAGTGGAAGGCATCATGCTCCCAGACTTTAAGCTTTATTATAAAACTACAACAATCAAAACAGCTTGGCATTGGTACAAGAACAGGTATATAAACCAATGGAACAGGATAGAGATTCTGAAAACAAAACCTCAATTTTTCATCCAACTCATCTTCGACAATGCCTCCACCACCAACCACTGTGGAGAGGAAACCCTATTCAGTATGCGGTGCTGGGAAAACTGGCTGACCATGTGCAGAAGAATGAAACAAGACCCCTACCTATCACCATACACAAAAATAAACTCTAAATGGATCAAAGACCTCAAACTATAAGAACCTTAGAAAATGCAGGAGACACCGTTATGGAAATTGGAACTGGCAACCAATTCCCGATCAAAACCCCAAGTGCCCATGCCATAAGAGCTAAGATAGACAAGCGGGACCTCATCAAACTGAAAGCTTCTGCAAAGTCAAAGAAACCATTGAGAGAGCAGGGAGACAGCCCACAGAATGGGAAAAAAATATTTGCCAATTTTATATCTATTGTATATTTCTAAACAGCTAGAAAAAAAATTCAAATGTTCCCAGCTAAAAAAAAAATGCCTAAAGTGATGTATATGATAATTACCCTGATTTAACACATTATATGAATGTGTCAGAATATCACATGTACTTCTAAAATATGTACATCTATTATGTATCAAAAAGTACATGATAATACAAAATTATATATTGTACAAGATACTGTCTAGTACATAAAATAAGCAAAAATGGCAAAGATATTAAAAGTATAACTATATGCTTTTTAATATCCTAGAATCTACTAAATAATTTTTTGTTTTGTTTTGTTTTGTTTTTGAGTTGGAGTCTCACTCCGTCGCCCAGACTGGAGTGCAGTGGCTGCTCCCGGCCACCGCAGCCTTGACCTGCTGGGCTCTGGCGATCCTTCCGCCTCAGCCTTCCAAGTGGCTGGAACTACAGGCGTGTGCTACCACGCCCGGCTAATTTTTTGATTTATTGTAGAGATGAGGGCTCGCCAAATTGCCTAGGCGGGTCTCGAACCCGTGGGCTCAGGCAATCCACTCACCTCAGCCTCCCAAGGCATGGGATTACAGGCTGAGCCACTGAGCCCGGTTATTCTTATATTTTTTTAATTTTCTCTTTCAAAGAAGGCTTGATATTTCCATCATGATCACTGGCCTTACCAGGGTTTGCCGAATTTATCTCTGCGATTGCCCAGTCATACAGAGGACTCTGTCTATAAGTTCTGAGTGCCAGGATGCACAGTGGACATAGGGCTCTAAAAGTCTGTATTTTAAAAATACACTGAAGACCAAATAAGAGAAAACTTGCAGGAGAATATGTATTTTTCTTAAATGCACTGGGGAGGTTTTGGCTGGATGACTACTTTCTGGGAAAGATATATTTTCAGGGATAATGTCAAATGGGAGAATTCTCAAAACACTAGACTAAGAGAAATGCTATTCAAAGTAAAATGTGCATGTGTGTAAATGTGTGTGTATAAGTATATACATGTAATGAGTTGCCAAATTACAACCCTAGATCCAACTGTGGCCCATGGACCAATTACAATCTACAGTCTGTTTTGTAGTTTTATAGGACATAGCCACATCCATTGGTTTACATATTACCAGTGGCACCATTTGTGCTACAAAGACTGAGTTGAGTAGTTGTAACAGAGACTGTAGGCCTTGCAAAGTTTAAAATATTTAATATCTGGCCCTTTAAGAAAAAGTTTACCTGCCCCATCCTAAAGTATTTATATGTTTTTTTAAATTTTGGTCACTCCTCCCCTAATGTGTTTATATGGTGTCCTGTAAAGCATAAGTCCCCAACCCCTGGGCCATACCCATCTTTTGCCTGTTAGGAACCAGGATGCACAGCAAGAAGTGAGCAGTGGGCGTTGAAGCTTCATCTGTATTTATAGCCGCTCCCCATCATTTACCTTACCACCTGAGCTCAGCCTCCTGACAGATCATCACTGAAAAACCTTCTTCCATTTCCAACATCCTATCATTGTGCAACAGGGCTTTCTACAGTGACAGCAACCAAAATGAGATTACAGAATAGACTGGACATAAACAACACACTTCAGATGTCACTATCTCCCACTACCCCCAGATGGGAGACAGATAGTCTAGTTGTAGGAAAACAAGCTCAGGGCTCCCATGGAGTCTGCATTATGGTGAGTTGTATAATTACTTCATCATATATTACAATGTCATAATGATAAAAAAATAAAGTGCACAATAAATGCAATGCACTTGAATCATCCCGAAACCATCTGCCGCCCCCACCCCCGACCGTAGAAAAAATTGTCTTCCACGACCTGATGCTAAAAAGTTTGGGGACTGCTGCTGCAAAGTGCAGATTGGCAAACTTTATATTGATTGAATTATAAGTTTAGGGCAGATTATATTCTCAGGACAAACTGATAAGTAACCACATATCATTTTTATGTTGGTTTCCAATTTGACATCTCCCCATAAGCCCGAATTCTGAGCTGGCATCCTTAGATATTTTACATAATGTCTTTCCTAGCTCTACTTAATTATTACCAGGGTTATTACCTTCTATTTCATTCTCCCTGCATGATTTCAGTCCTATGGAAAAGTACTGAATACACTTAGGGGAGAAAAGGAGAAAAATTGTCTTGGATGAGCGTACTGTTAGATGAGTTTATATGGGGATGGATACATTTTTCTAAGAAGTGTTTATTTCTTAATGACTTTGAAGGAAATGATTTAGGAGTTTGTCACAGTGGTCTCTACTCTTCAAACAACAAGGATACTTGAAAATTTTACTGATAACCTAGAAGAGAATCTAAATATTTGCTAAATTTTAGTTAACATAGAGTGAGTTAAATATAAGAGAGAAGATGGCAGAATTAAAATCTAAAAATATCTTGAAGTACTGGGAAAATAGACTGATCTCAAAAGATGAACTTTCTAGCTGGGTGTGGTGGTTCATGCCTCTAATCTCAGCACTTTGACAAGCAGAGGTGAGAGGATTGCCTGAGCCCAGGGGTTCGAGCCCAGGGGTTCGAGACCAGCCTGGTCAACTTGGTGAGACTTTATCTCTAAGGTAAATGAAAAGAAAGTGGATGGGCCTGGGGCAAAAGCTGTGGTTCCAGTTACTTGGAAGGCTAAGGAGGAAGGATGAAGGCCATGACTGCCACTGCACTCCAGCCTGGGCAACAGGGTGATACTTCAACTCAAATAAATAAACAAACAAACAAATAAATAAATAAGGTGATATTTGAATAATCAAAGTTTGTAATATAATGAAATCAATGGAGAAAAATATCAATGTTGAAAACATTAAAAAGGAAAGTAGTATAATGGGTGGAAGGGAAAGCGATTTAAAGTTTATGACCACCTACTATGTTCAAGACTACATTTTGCCTTTTATGTATTTTATCTGAGAAAGAGAAAAGCTAGTCCATGGTGTTCTCATAGAAAACCAACATCAGAAAAAGTCACTCTGTGACTTTTTTTTTCACACGATGATGTGAAAGGAAACACACACACACACACATTTAGTCTTGTCTAAGCACATACAAAAACAATATCACTGTACAAACCAGAAAAAAACCCTAATTATTTTAGCTAAAGAGAGTGACTAATTTATTTTTCTCAATGATAGCTTTAGTCTATTTTCTAGACAAGATTCATTAAGATAACCAACCATAGACTTATTTCTAGTAACTCACAGGACCCAATTTAGAGCAAGGTATGCTTCTTTGAACCCTTTCTCAAATCTCCTGAGATAAACTCACATCATAAAATAATTCCTATCTAACACTCTCTTACTGAAATCTTCCAGAATTTCAATGGTGTGTGATCCCCTCATTGCAGTGAGTCAATAAATCTAATCTGGCTAACTATTGGTATGTTCTTTTCTTTGGTTAGAGGTCATTGCCATGTTGTTTAAGTCTCAAAGCGACCCAAACGTGTTCAATTTAAAGGTGAGGAAAATAAGGCTGTGAGATGTTAAGTAGCTCAGATAAAGTTAATCATTTGAAAAAATTTAATTGAAAATGCATTCTGCACCTACTACTTGAATCTGGAAATGTAAGTTAACACATTTTAAAACTAATATAGTTAGTTTTTACATTTTATCTAAATAACTCCCACAACACATCTGCACATGATAAAATACAGATTCAAAGAAATACATTACTGTTGCAGGGTTCATGGGTAATGAGAAGTAGTCAGGAGCACCTTGAGACAACAGTCATTTTGTGGTCATGTGTCCTTAGTTACATTTCTTTGATCACTATTTCTGAGCAGAGGAGCTTAGCAGTGATGATCATGAGCCCTGGGGTCAGAGTGACATTGTTTATAATTCTGATAAAGGCATTTGTGTGATCTTGGGCACATTATTAGACTTTCTGTGTTTCCGTTTCCTCATATGTAAACTAAGAATAGCAATCACACCAACTATTTGAAGTGATTGCAAGGACTGTATTAGTATATGCCTTTTGCTTAAAACAGTATGTGTTATCTAGTAAATGCTCAGTAAGCGGGTATTTTATTGGAACCAGAATTCAAATTAAGATTCTGAGTCTCCACAACCCATGTTTTTGTTTCTTGTTTGTTTGTTTTACTTTGTTTTTCATAAAAGGCATCTTTTATCAAAGAGGATTCTCAAAAGAAGAGCGATGTTCGGTGGGATTAGACACATGGCCAGAAAAGTAATTGGCTCAGAAGATGAGAAATATAAAGTCTCTTTAGACTTCTGAGGCAAGACAAGAAATGAAAGAGGAAAAAAATGGTAGAAGGAGTAGGGTCATGTTTTCAGATCCCAAGAGTTTGTGGTAAAAATTCACCAGAGATGATGGAGTAGGGCTGATTAGGAAAAAAGCATTTGAGGAAAGGCTTCTTTGAGCTCACCTCCACAGGGGAGAGGCAAAATTGTGCTGGGTCCAAGTACCCTCCTAGGAATCTCCCTTGAGTCTGATTGTCACCTTCCCTGTGCTCCCTGTGGCCTGAAACAGTGAATGTTAAGTCTAGGGACTCTGCCTCTGGGAGATAAGACTCACTGAAGAGGATAAAAGGCTGCTAGATACAATTTTCATTCCTCACACATACACTGAGCCAAACAGGACCAAAACAGACATTGAATGATGTTCAGTAGTTGGTAGGTGAACTGGGGGTTACACTAGCTGTATCGATTATTGATCAAAAGGATGGTACCAAAAATAAGGGGTTTAAAAACATATACTATTTTGAAATCAGACCATTGGTTTAATGGAAAGATGACTTAAACAACAGAGACTTGAAATAATCTATTTTGAGAATCTTAGAGAAGTGACTTGGGAGAGACTTTAATGCCATCTTGTCCACTATCCTCATCATTTGATTCTTAAATACATTCTACAACCTACAAATTGGCTAACACCTGCCATGAAAATGTTGAGAGACAAAAAGTTGTCCTGTGTACTGCCACAGACTGGCCATGTGCTGCCACAGACAGTGAAAAATAGAAGTATCTGAAAAAAATTTCATAAAATAGAGGCTGTGACTGAAAACGTCTAACGAGGTATAGCCAGTACCCGACTTCTGATGGCTCAACATACAATTTTTCCACTTTACAATGGTGTGAAAGCAATACAAATTGAGTAGAAACTGTAATTCAGTACAGTATGCAATCAATTATATGTGATATCTACCACATCATTATAAAATAGGCTTCCTGTTAGATGACTTTATCCAGTTGCAAACTAATGTAAGTGTTCTGAGCATCTTTAAGGTAAGCTATGATGTTTGGTAGGTTGAGTATATTAAACGCATTTTCAACTTAAAATGTTTCCATTTAGGGTGGATTTTGTTGGACACAGCACCATCATAAATTGAGGAGCACCTTTATTATATCCTTCAGGAGGGAGCAACTGAACTTGAAAAGACTTTACCTAGAGAAGGCCTCACACAAGTTCTCTAATTGGAGGATTAAAGATACTGGGTGATTTCAAAATTTAGGGTTCAGAGGTCTTCAGTGTGCTCCTGAAATTATTCTATGTTTGCTAGACCTTACATGACCTGTACATACAATTGGCCCCAGAAAAGCCAATTTTGTAGAAAGAGGTAATGTCGTCATAACAGTTCTCTGCACACAAATGGTGACACAAAAATATTTCTTGAATTTAAATTTCTCTGGTTTGATGAGAGTAATGATGGTTGGGAAAGTGTGGATAGACAGAATTTGAGATGCTAAGTTTATTGGAATATATTGAGCTTGAAATGCTGAGAGTACAACGAAAAGGCTATGTTCAAATGTGATTGAAAAAATGCAATTTAGATTCAAGCTAGAGAAAATATCAAATACCTTAAAAACATTAATTAAATTCATAATACTATACTTATTTTTCTGAGCATTAGTAGGTCGATAAGCAATAATTAATGAAGTGCTACATTTACTGTCAAAGATCTTAACAATTTTGGAAGACAACTAATAAAAAGGTAATATATTATACTTAGTGTCAGTATTATGAGGGTGTAGAAGAAGAAATAAACAACTTTTCCTGGAAAAGTCAGGAAAAGTGTTTACTTTAAGGAGTTAATATTTGACCAGATTTTAAAGGATGAGAAGCAGTTTCCAGATGGAGAAAAGAAGAGAGGCAAAACAGAGGCAAATAGCCAGAAAGGGCAAAGGTACCAGAAATGAAAGGAAACAAGGATGTCTGTTTTAACAAATCTGTCACCTGTAATTGGAGGAGTCAATGCACAGTCTCTTTAGAATAGAAGAACTTCAATACGAGTTAAGTACCAATTGTTTTGAATGAATTTGGCATTCTAAGATACCAAACCCAAAAGTTTATTTCTACTGCAGGGCAATTGGGTTTGAGAGAAATGTTTGGAATTGAGTAGGTGATATAAGTTGAAGGAAAGTATTGGCTTACTAGTTATTAAATTAGTAGTTTAAATTAATTGGTTTGATCAAACAATTCATTTTTATTAAACACCTTTAATGTGACAGTTATTCTTGCAATTGTTAGGGTGTCAAAAATAAGCAAGAGACGTGTTTTGTCAGTATGACTGGAATTGGACAACCTTCTTCAAATGCAGTGTGATTTGCACAGGGTGTGGTGTGAGTGGCACTGCCTACCATTTTATGCACTTAAAGTCACATCATTTGTGTTTTTGTAGTACTTTTCCTTTCTTATCTTTTTTGCATCTGCTTCACATTTTGTTTGAGAATAGTTAGAATGTCCTATACTTTTTTGTGTAAAATTTCACCAAACCATGTGCTCCTCACCTGTACTTATATAATTGGTTTGCTAAAAATACAAGATTGATGCTTATTGCCTCATTATCATGTTTGCTTCTAAATCTGCATTCTCACACCAAATGTGTTAACTACCCCACTCATCTTCCCATCATCAGCGCCCACACTGAAAATTTGCACCTTCATCTCTGAACTTGATTGAGGTCAGAATAGTTAAATTTCAGTAAAATTTTAAAGATCTATATATGGCCATGTCACTCATCTATATAACATTCTTCAGTGATGTCCCATATCTATTGTGATACGATCCCAAATGATTGAGTGACCTTTCCCAATTGCCTTACCATAGAGGGGAACATGTGTTCCCCTAATTCAGGTTGCTTGCTGCTTACAGCCTTTTTTTTGTTGTTGTTCTGTAATGTTTCCTGTTTTATTTAGTTGATTCCTACTTTTCTTGAAAATATTCAGCTCAAAAGTTTCCTTCTATAAGATGGAATGAGCCTCTTCTTGGGCTTTCTGTAGTGTTGTGTACTTCACAGGTAACACTGAGATGACTGGTGTTGTAACAAGGTTGTAAGCTTTCTGGTGGCAGAGAATGTACCTTGTTGAATTTTGTACTTCTTATGCCTGACACATATGTATTCAATATATGTTTATAGAAGTAAACTGAACAATTAAAAAAAACCTGCTACTGTATTAATCTTCCATACAAAATTCGCACTTTGAGAATTGACCGAGGGAAAAACTATGATCTGGGGAGAAGAGATAGAATGTTTGGGGATAGTCACATATTTTTACATTTTAGAGGTAAACAGTATGGAATCAGAGTTCATAAATTCAAATTTGGTTTCTGTGAAATAGTATCTATACAAAATAAAAATGTGTCATGAACTCTCTTTTTTCTCTGTTTCTGAGTTTTATCATTTGTAAAATAGATATAACAAGGGTACATTATCTCATTGGACTATAAAACTTTAGTGAAATATTGAATGCAAGACACTTACAAAAATGTTTGTTGCATAGTAAGTGCTAATAAAAGTTATCTATTTTTTTGGAATAATATTAATAGTTTACTACTATCAATACTATCCTACTATTAACAGTAATATCACTTTACTAGTAAAAGTAGACATGAAAATTCCACCTTTAAATTGGGGGGACGAAGAAGTTCTTGTCTTGGATTTATCAGTTGCCTCAATATGGTGTTTTCTCCTTTTCTTCTTTACCTCAGCTTCCTATGGAACAATACAACCATTCAACCCTGGCTGAATTTGTGCTCCTTGGCTTCCCCAAGGTGGGCTATATCAGGGACTGGCTTTTTGTTCTGCTGTTGTTGGCTTACTTGTTCACCATCTGTGGCAACATGCTTATCTTCTTAGTTATACGACTGGATGCAGCCCTGCACACGCCCATGTACCACTTTGTCAGTGTTCTCTCTTTTTTGGAGTTGTGGTATACAGCCACCACCATCCCCAAGATGCTAGCTAATCTTCTCAGTGAGAAGAATACTATTTCTTTTGCAGGATGCCTCCTTCAGACCTACTTCTTCCACTCCCTGGGGGCCTCTGAATGCTATCTTCTTACAGCCATGGCCTATGATCGATACCTGGCCATCTGCCGGCCCCTCCACTATTCTGCAATTATGACTACCACACTCTGTGTCAAGATGGCAGCTGGCTGTTGGACTTGTGGCTTCTTGTGTCCCATTTCTGAGGTCATCCTAGTCTCCCAGCTCCCCTTCTGTGGCTACAATGAAATCCAACACATCTTCTGTGACTTTCCACCTCTGCTCAGCTTGGCCTGCAAGGACACATCCACTAATGTTCTGGTGGACTTTGCCATTAATGCCTTCATCATCCTTATCACCTTTCTCTTTATAATGATTTCTTATGGAAGAATCCTTGGGACTGTGCTGAAGATAAAAACAGCAGCAGGAAGGAAGAAGGCCTTCTCTACATGTGCCTCGCATCTCATTGTGGTCCTCATTTTCTTTGGGAGCATCATCTTCATGTATGTACGGCTAAAGAAGAGCTATTCATTGACCCTTGACAGGACACTGGCTGTAGTTTACTCTGTAATGACACCACTAGTCAACCCAATTGTCTACAGTCTTCGTAACAAGGAGCTCATTAAAGCTATCAAGAGGACCATCTTTTGGAAGGGGAGAAAAGCTCATGTCACTAACCATTGACTTTCTTCCAAGATCTTCTTCAACCTCAGTGATCAACCCATAAAAATTCTATGTACCTTTGGCCTGGTCTTGAAAAATCTTCCCCTTTTTTAGTGACTATTCTGAATGGGATTGTGCTTGTTTTTTGTTGGTGTGTAAGAATGCGACGTTTACTTTGTACTGAGACTTTGCCAAAGTCCTTTATTGGTGGAAGGAGGTTTTTGACAGATTCTCTTGGATTTTTAAGGTATAGGATCATCTCACCAGCAAAGAGGGATAATTTGATTTCTTCCTTTCCTATTTGGAAACACTTGTTTTCTTCTCTTATCTGATTGCTCTAGTTAGGACTTCTAACACTATGTTGAACAGGAGCGGTGAGAGTGGACAGCCTTGTCTTGTTACAGTCCCCAGGGGAAATGCTTCCAATTTCTGTCCGTTTAGCAATATGTTAGCTGTGCATTTATCATAGATGGCTCTTACTATTTTGAGTTATGTTCCCCCTATTCCTATGTGTTCGAGAATTTTTATCAAGAAGCGATGCTGGATTTTATCAAAAACTTTTTCCACATCTAATGATATAATCATGTGGTTCTTTCATTTACATCTGTAGATGTATTTAATTATATTTATGATCTTTCAGATGTTGAACTAGTCCTGAATCCTAGGAGTGAAGCTTATTTGGTCATGGTGGATGATTTTTGAGATGTGTTGTTAGATCCAATTTGCTAGAATCTTGTTGAGAATTTTTGCATCTATGTACATTAGGGATATCGGCATGAGTTCTCTTTCTTTGTTGGATCTTTAAACACAGTTTGAGTATCAGTGTCATGTTAGCTTCATAAAATGATTCAGGGAGAGTTCTTTCTGGAATATTTTCAATAGGATTGATATTAGCTCTTCCTTGTATGTTTTGATGAATTCCACTGGAAATCAGTCTGGTTCAGGGCTTTTTTTTGGTAGGGAGTTTTCTTATAACAGACTCAGCTTCCAGGGTTGTTATTAGTCTATTTAGGATCTCAATTTCTTCTTTTTTCAAACTTGGGAGGTTGTGTGATGTCAGAAAGTTCTCCATTTCATTTAGGTTATGGAGTTTGTTTCCATATAGGTGTGCATAGTAATCTCTAATAATCATTTGTATTTCATCAGAGTCAGTTGTAACTTGATCTTTTGCACTTCTGATTGTGTTTATTTGGGTGGTGTTCTCTCATTTTCTTGGTTGTTCTGTCTAGGGGTCCATCAACCTTGTTTATCCTATCAAAGAACCAGCTTTTTGTTTCATTGGTTTTTTCTATGGTATTTTTGTCTTCTAGGTCCCATATTTGAGTTTTTACTTTGATGATCTGGATTTCTCTGCTGAAGTTCGAGTTTTGGTGGTCTTGCCTTCCCAGATCCCTTAGGTGAATTGTTAGGTTGTTAACTTTTTCTCTTTCTATTTTCTTGATGTATTTTCATAGAGATATAAATTCCCCTCTTAGTACTGTTTTCGTGGTATCCCAGAGGTTTTAGTAAAATGTTTCTTCATTTTAACTTGTTTCCAGGAATCTTTTAATTTCTGTTTTGATGTCTGCGTTGACCCATTCACAATAGCCATTAAAAAATGGAAATACCTCAGTATCTTCCTAACCAGAGAAGTGAACGATCTTTAAAATGAAAACTGCAAAGCATTGCTCAAAGAAGTCAAAGAAGACACAAACAAATGGAAAAATATTCTGTGTTCATGCATTGGGAGAATCAACATTAAGATGTCCACCCTACCAAAGGCAATCTATAGATTCAATGCAAAATCCATTAAATTAACAACATCATTCTTCTCAGACCTGGAAGCAACAATACAGAAATTTATAATGGAAACAGAAATGACCACAGATAGCCAAAACAATCCTTAGCAAAAGAAACAAAGTGGGAGGTATCACACTTTCAGACTTTAAACTTTATTAAGGCTACAATAATCAAAATAACCTGGTATTGGTGGTACTGGTACAAGAACAGACATATAGACCAATGGAACAGGATAGAGATTCTGGAAGCAAAACCTCAATTTCTCAAACAACTCATCTTCAACAAAGCCTCCACCAACAACCACTGGGGAGAGGAAACCCCATTCAGTATATGGTGCTGGGAAAACTGGCTAACCACATGCAGAAGAATGAAACAGGATCCCTACCTATCACCACATACAAAAGTAAACTCCAAATGGATCAAAGACCTAAATGAAAAATCCCAAATGTTAAGAATCTTAGGAAATACGGGAGATACCCTTTTGAATATCGGAATAGGCAACCAATTCCTGATTAAAATCCCAAAAGCCCATGCCAGAAGAGATAAGATTGACAAGTGGGACCTCATCAAACTGAAAAGCTTCTGCAAAGCAAAAGAAACCATCAAGAGAGTGGGGAGACAGCCCACAGAATGAGAAAAATTTATTTGCCAATGTATATATGGCAAAGGTCTAAAATCCAGGATCTATAAGGAACTCAAATGTGCCAAAAGGAAAACAAAACAAAACAAAACAGACAGCCCCATTAAAAAGTAGGCAAAAGGCATGAATAGACACTTCTAAAAAAAAGGCATGTGAGCAGACAACAGACACATAAAAAAACGGTCAACCTGCTAATCATCAGAGAAATGTAAATCAAAACCACATTAAGATACCACCAAACCCCAGTAAGAATAGCCATCATTAATAAAACAAAAAACAACAGATGCTGGCAAGGACGTAGAGAGAAAAGGGAACACTTCTACACTGTTGGAGGGAATGTAAACGAATTCAACTTCTATGGAAAACAGTGTGGCAATTCCTAAAAGAACTAGAAATTGACCTTTTGTACAACCCAGCAATCCCTCTTCTGGGAATATGCCCAAGGAACTTAAATCACCCTACAGAAAAGATACCTGCACACATGTTTATTGCAATACTATTTACAGTAGCAAAAGTATGGAACCAACTGTGCTGTCTATTGACACTGGGCTGGATAAAAAAATGTGATACACATACATGATGAAATATCATGCAACCATAAAGAAGAACAAAATTATGGATTTCACAGCAACTGGGATGGATTCAGAGTCTATAATACTCAGGGATTTATCACAGAAACAAAGAACTGAGTACCACATAGTCTCACTCATATCAAACCCTGAACACTTACCATAATACAATAAGAAAGGGATTGGCAGTAGCTGGAAACTGCCAGGGGAGTGGAGGGGAATATCATTAAGGGTACCTGATCTCAAATTAGGTGAAGTGGGTACTAAAGAGTGGCCCAAATTTTACTTGTACAATGACCACTTGTATACCTAATCCTGAATTGTACCCCACATCTTTAAAATAAAATTTAAAAATTAAAAAAAAGAAAATTATTCCCATCATCACACATGCTCTGGATCCCATCTCTTTTCACCTCCTCAAATACTTTATTTCTTTAAAGTTGTCTTGTTTTCTACATCTGTACCTTCTTTTTCATTGTTTACTTGATCTGTTGTCAGCACTTAAGAATAATTTAGTATCTATATTCTTTTTAAAAGGCTTGCACATTTCCTTGGTCACATATTTTTATCCAGCTGGAAGTCAATTTCTCTGCTCCTTTTTCCAATCACACTTCTCAACACAACCTAGTTCCTCTTTCTCCACTCCCTATTTACTTTTCTATCCATTCCAATCTGGTTTTGACTCAGAATTTTCCGACTGGTATTTTGTGAAAGTCATTTACAAGCTCCCTGATGCCAAATCCATTAGAACCTTCTTGTCCTTCCTTTTCCTTGAACTCTTGACACATATAACCAGTCCTTACTTCTTTTTCACCATTTTTATTTTAGATTCAGGGGGTACACATTCATGTTTGTTACATGGACATATTGTATAGTGGTGAGGATTGGTTCTCATGTGGCCCATTCTACAGATAGTGAACATTATGCTCAATAGGTAATTTCTGAACCCTACCACCTGCCCACCTCTTCCTTTATTGGTTTCCCCAGTATCTATTATTTCTATCTTTACGAACATTTAACTCTTGCATATGAGTGAAAACATGGGGTGTTTGATTTTCTATTTCTGAGTCAATTCATTTAACATGATGACTTCTAGCTCCATCCATGTTGCAGCAAAGGATATGTTTTCATTCTTTTTTATGTCTGTGTTGTATTCCATCATATATATATATAGCACATTTTATTTATCCTGTTGATTGTTGATTATTGATGGGTACTTAGGTTGGTTTCATAATTTTGCTATTGTGAATAATGCTGCAGTGAACATATGAGTACATGTATCTTTTTAGTATATTGATTTCTTTTTGGGGGGGCAGATGTCTAGTAATGGGATTGCTGAGTCAAATGGTAATTCAATTTTTAGTTCTTTGAAAAAATAACCATACTGCTTTACTTACTTATTAATAATGTTTGTCTGTTAGCTTCCATAATATCATTATCTCCCAATTACCTTCTTAACTTTCCAACCAGTTTTTCTCATTCTCCTTTGTCCTACAGCATTCTCTTCCTAGCTACTCTTTTCCTAGCTACTCATTCTTATAGGTTTAAATACAATCTCTATTTAGGCTAATGACTCTTAAATTTGTCTCCAAACTAGAACTCTCTTCTGAGCTTTAGGCTTATATATTCAAGTGCCTACTTAGTAACACTACCTAAATCGATATTTCATAGAAATTAAAAGTGAACATGTTAGAAATGATTATTTTCAGATATCTACCCCTAAAAACTTGCTGTTTTTATTTCCCTGTGTTTGTGCCAGAAAAATTTCAAATATCCTATTTTGCTTTTTTTCTTCTAAATCAATTTCTAATTCATTATTGATGTATGACAATCCATCCATAAAATATATCTTTAAATATAAGCTTGTTTCTTATTCTTTTTAGTGTTACTATCCTGGTATAACTCACCAACATCTCTCATGAATTAGCATAGTAATATTCTATTCACTCTCCGTTCTCCTACTCTTAACTCATTCTAATATATTTTTCCACATATAATCCTAAGTGATAGATTTGAAACCTAAAATGAATATGCCATTTTAAAAACCGTGAATGATTCTCAATTGCACTTAAAATAAAATCCAAAACCTCATCATATTTTAAAAGCCAAATAAAATTCTTCCCTGCCTTACTCTCCAACACTGACTTACAACACTGCTCCCCTAGCCGACTTTTACTAACTACATGATCACTACTTTAGTTCTTCAAATGCATTAAAGATTTTTCTTGTTTCAGAGTCTTCACGCTATTTTTTTCCCCAACATTTCATTTGGGGAGTTTCCATTCAGAGTGGGAGGTGATCTGAGGGGGTTGCCCTGTCCAAATATCTTTTTTAAGTGGTGCTCCATTTAAGCAGTCTTTTTGACACTTAGTCTAATTTAAGTATTAATATTACTCTTTTTCTCTTTGAAATTATGCTTTGCTTTCCTTCAAAGTCACTATAGTAATTTATATGTATATACAGATATAGACAGAAACAGAAATAGTTTGTCATTGTCTCTTACAAGTCTGTAAACCACATTTGGTCCGAAATGATTTTCGTTTTGTTATTTGTTGTATGTCAGAATCTAGTACAGTGTCTAAACATGGCGAGTATCCAGTGAAAGTAATAAATTAAAAATGCAATAAATCTTACACACACCTGTCAATAGCATATTTTGGTCTTTAATAATGCCATCCTGATTTTAATCATGGCTGAAATCCACTCTCCCATAGAATGCATTGGTCTAACCTAGTTGTACTCACCTCTGTTTTCTACACAACCGGACTCAACTTGTTTCAAATCTGCCTTTTTTTTTTTTTGAGTTGGAGTCTCACTCTGTGGCCCAGACTGGAGTGCAGTGGCCGCTCTCGGCCACTGCAGCCTCGACCTGCTGGGCTCCGGCGATCCTTCCGCCTCAGCCTTCCAAGTAGCTGGAACTACAGGCCCGCGCTACCACGCTCGGCTAATTTTTGGATTTATTGTAGAGATGAGGTCTCGCCAAGTTGCCCAGGCGGGTCTCAAACCCGCGGGCTCAGGCAATCCACTCACCTCAGCCTCCCAGGGCGCGGGATTACAGGCTGAGCCACCGAGCCCGGCTCAACTCTGCCTTTTAAATCTCTTTAGATACTACTAATTACTAGTCCTTACTTGGTCACTGTGTATAACTCTAAGTTATCTTTTCTGTATTTTTCATTTGCAAACTTTGGTAGGTAGGTAAGCTATCTCTAGATGATGTTTATTACTAACATTATATGGGTCTAAGATACCATTTAACCCATTTAACTCTTTACTTTCTTGTATGTCTTTTGCGTCCCTTGAATTCCAAAGCTAATAACTTTTCATAAAAATGCGAGTTTTTTTTCTGAGTAATAAATTTCCTTGAATTTTTGAAGATTTCTAGAATATCTATTAAGTTTTCTGAATATTCAAACAATTGTATCAAATAAAAAACTTTTCTTAGCCATGCAGGTTATTAGAGCATTTGAAACTATTTTTCTTGTGTACTGCTTATATATACATAAAGTTGTAAAAGTTACACACACATGCATGTGCACACACACATATATAACTTTTAAATTTTCGTGGATCAAAGAAGACAGAAGTTATTATCCTCATTTATGGATGAGAATTCCCCATAGTTCTTTACCTATCTTTAATTTCTCTCCCTTGCTGATTCTGTATCAATTTCTCTGTAAGGCAGGAGATAGGATGAAGACTGGAAAGTGAGTCTCAACAGATGAGAAGACATAACACTGCAAAGTATGCAATCAACCTCCAAGGACAAGACATAAGCAACATTCCCACCTAAAACGGAAATGTTAATCAACCTCCCAAGAAAACATAAGTGGCAACCCTTCCTGAAATACAACAAGAAAGCCACAAAACTCACACCCCAGATGTGGCACATGTGCAGTAACATAAAATGTTACTCCTTCCTCAGGAAATGCTATTAACCACAGAAACATTTGTCAAAATGTTATCTTCTTGCAAGTTTTGCAAAATTAGAGCACACTTCCTTCCCTCCCCCAACACACACACAAATTATACAAGGTCTTAGCTTTGCTTAATTCAAGGCTCTTGAGCTACTCCAGCTCGAGCTCCACATTTTGGAGTGTACTACCTCTGTCCTTTTGCTAAATAAACTACTCTTTGCTTTAACTCTCTTTGCGTATCTCTCATCCAATTCTTTGTTCACCAAGAGCCTGGTCACTACCAACGGGCTTTCACCCACCCCACAACATCTATATATTTTGTTGTATATAATAATAATAATTACTATTTCTCCATATGTTTTCTAGGGGTTTGTGGAAAACTGAAAATTTTCATAGTATTCTTTCTTAATTTCAAATGCTGAGAAAAGTGGCATCTTCCTTCTGTTTCTTACATCTCCTCTGTACTCTGTTTTAATGTAGCAGCACCTAAATTTCCATGGAAAACTGAAAGCAAAAAGATTCAGGAATTACAGAAGGAAAGACTCAACTTTATTTTGACTTCCTTCATATTTACTTCTAAATTCACTCGCCTATGTTTTAATCTACCATACCCAAGTAAGTTATGTACTACATGCCAGCTACTTTCTTGGCACTGAGACATCTTTATTATGTGAAAACTACCATTTAGCAAATGAATGCAAAATATATAAGCTTGATTGTAATTTACCACTCTTAAATTATTGAAGTGTAACATTCATAGAAAAGATTGAACAAAACATAAATATGCAACCTAAATGAAGTTTTGCAGATTGAAATGTAATCTCTTTTTTGTAATGAGAATTCAGAATAGAGAACATAAGAAAAATCTCTGAAACCTCTTCTTGTTCCTTACATATACACTCCTCCCTTCCCTCCCACAAGTATAACTGGTAGCTTGACATTTAACATTGTACTTCGATTTTATTTGTTTTGGTGTTTTATACAAGTTGATTCAGCTGGGCTCGGTGGCTTAGCCTGTAATCCTGCGCCTTGGGAGGCTGAGGTGAGTGGAATGCCTGAGCCCATGGGTTCGAGACCCGCCTGGGCAACTTGGTGAGACCTCATCTCTACAATAAATCAAAAAAATAGCCGGGTGTGGTAGCGCGCGCCTGTAGTTCCAGCTACTCAGAAGGCGGAGGCGGAAGGATTGCCAGAGCCCAGCAGGTAGAGGCTGCAGTGGCCGGGAGCAGCCACTGCACTCCAGTCTGGGAGACAGAGTGAGACTCCAACTCAAAAAAAAAAAAAAAAAAAAGTTAATTCATAAACTCTATACTCTTTTGTGTCTGATTTCTTCCACTCAATGTTGTGTTTATGAGATTTAGTGCTTCTGTTTTATACAGTTGTAACTCTTTCCTTCTCATTGCTGTATAGAATTTCATTTGTGAATATACCACTCTTTATTTATATATTCTATTGCATTGACATTTTAGTAATTTGTTGTTTTAGTAATTTGACTATTACAAATTGCACTATTTGAACATAATTATACATGCTTTTCAATGAACATATTTTCTCATTTCAGTTAGGTCTATTTCTAGCAGTAGACTTTTGGGGTCATTAAATACGTATATATTCATCTGTATACATGCTGCCAGACAATTTTGAAAGTGATTACAGTGCTGGGTGGGTGAGGTGCAAAGCTTATGGATTCTTTGGCTCATTTCTAAAATAAATTTTAAAGCAACCAAAGTTTATTAGAGAAAGAAGAGAGGAAGCAAAAGGCAGGCAAAAGTTTCTTACCAGAAAACCTGGCATGGGCAAGTCTCTTCAATAGGAAAGACTGCATTTTTGCTCTTAACTAAGGAACCAGATATATTTTCCCAACAATTGATATAAAAGAAGATGGGACACAGGTAACTGTCACTCCAGAGACTGACATCTCTCGGCTTCTGATGGAAGAAGGGGAAGGGATGGTCTTTTACTGACCACGTTGTCTTTTGCAGGAGACCTGCCAGATGTTTCCAATTCACAAGTTTATGAGCTAAAAGGTGTTCTTATTATCATTCCTGTGAATTTGGTTAGTTGTAGGGGGTGGTGTTAGGGTACGGACAGGGTGAGGGAAAATGGATGGAGAGAGATGCAGGGAGGCGCAGCACCACCGGAGCCGGCAAGCCAGAGGTGCGCGCTGGGAACCCAGAGATCCGAGTAGATGCAAAGAATTGCAACACACGGAGATGAGAAAAGAAAAGACTTACTTAAGAAAAGTTCACCCCCCACAGACAGGGAGTGGGCCTACACTCTGGGTGAGTGTGGCGACGTAGCCCCCCAAAGCCCTGGCTTAAATGCTTTTCTTGGAGATGTTGCATGTGACTGCTGGGTGACTTCTGTGACTTCCTTATCGACCACCTGTGAATGTCTTGGAGAACCTGTGACATAGAGACTCACTAATGTCCACCCACAATATCATAGTCCCTAGAGAAGGGCGTGACAAGGATTCGAATGCTCCTGCATCTTCCCAAACGACATTCCTTAGAGCTCATGGAGGGTGCACTTCCCCTTATCTCCTAGGCATTCCCAGTTGGTAGCTTCTGGGGATCCTTGACTTCACCATAGATAGTGCCCAATTTACTGGAAGATCAAATCCCCACCTGCTCCCTCTAAGTGGTCATAACTTTTGTAATTACAAGTTTCATGACTTTTACAATCCTTGCCCATGATGTCTTAGGCCTTGTAAATTTCCTTTACGCTAGGCAAGCTTGACTGCTGCTATGAGATACCTCTGATACCTGGAAGTCTGTTTCTGAAAAGACAAAGTCGGCTAAGTTAATTTTACCTAAAGTGTGCATTTCTTCAAAAGCATAGCTTCTACTTTCTCATCATTGTGTCAGGGTTTAAGAACAAGATGAAAAATGGCTTCCCACTCTCAATCTGCCCTTTCAGGTGGTATTGGACCTTTGCCTTTGACAGGGAACCTGAAAGATTCTTAGTGATTATTAATGCTAAACCATTAATTGAAAGATTGGTTTCCCTATTCTAACATCTGAGGGAGTTTTCTTTTGATTTGCTGAGGAGTTTGGGTAGGCTGTCAGCTAGGACTACAAGAAAATGTAATGAGACAAGAATTTATAAACTATGCTTACTTAAGAAGTATCAAGTAGTATGCTTTTAAATATTTTTATTTCTTTTTTGAAATTTGAAATTAGTGTATATATTTGAAAATCAGTCAAAATGTTGAACAACCCTATCACTCCCCCAAATTTCTCTAGAGCTTGATGATTTTTTTGTCGTCAATTCCTACCTAACTGAGTTCCAGCCCCTGGGCAACCACTGATCTATTTTCAGTCCATGTTTATCTTTTCGAGATTATCACATAAATATAGTCTGAATAATATACTCAGTAGAATAATTAAACTTGGCTTCTTTCTCTTGGCATAATGCATTTGTTCTTGATTCATGTACTGGCATATATCAGTGGTTTACTTCTTATTGCTGCTCAGTATTCAATTGTATGAAATACCAGTTTCTTTATCCATTCTCCAGTTGAGGGACACATGAGTAGTTTCCAGATTGGGATGGCTGCAAATGAAGCTGCTGTAAACATTTACATAATAGCTTACATGTAAATATAAATTTTAATGTTATTTGAGTAAATACATAGGTGCTGAATTGCTGGGTCACGTGCTGAACGTATGTTTATAAGAAACTGTCAAACTGTTTTCCAAAGATGAGTGCTTTGGGGTCCCTGAACTGTGGTGCAATGTGAAGGCATGTGCAGTGGGCCTCTGAAGGAATGATACAGAGACTCTCTAATGTCCGTCCATATTGCCACAGCCCCTAGAGAAGGGCATAGCAAGGGTTCTAGCACTCCTGCACATTCCTGAGCACATCACTGAAAGTCCCCTTATCTCCTATGCATTCCCAGTAAGTAGCTTCAGGAGATTTTCAACTTCCCTATAGACTATGCCTAATTAACTGAAATATGCAAATCCCCATTTACTCCCTTTTTCCAAGTGGTTATATATTTGAATAATAGAGTATGAATGTACTCATAAGCCTTGTGATTTGTATAACTTATGTATCAATGTGATCATAAGTTTTGTGATTTGTATAACTTTTGTGTAATGCATGATGTCTTAGGCCTTGTAAACTCCCTTTGCTCTATGGAAAGGAGGTACCTATAGAAGCCTAGAATAAACCTAATTTAGCATACCCTCTTTACCTCAGCATAGTCATTTTTGCTTAGACTTTAGCCCTGACACGCTTTGAACCTAGCACTGGACAGACATGGATAGATAAATTTCCAATAGGCAGGTTTTAGGAAGTGTTCGGTCATTCCTCTGCAGGCCAAGTGGCAGCCTACCCAACCTCCTCAACAAATTTCCATCAGTTGCAAGACAAGTAAATTAGAGAGAGAGAGAAAGAGGAGATTCACCTCCCAAGGTAGAGGAGGGGACCAAAGCTAGGAAGTGTGGTGACAGCCGTAGCTCAAAAGTACATGGCCACCAGAGCCATAGAAATGATAATAGACCACCTTCGGTCAAGGAGTTTGTGGATGGCAAATGTCTGACAAAGTCTCTTGTAGGAAAATCCTCTCCCCTTGTCTCCTCCCATCTAGCCCACCACCAGAGGGCATGAGATGCTAATGTTCAAGATATAAGCAATCATGTGACTAACCCACCCATCTGCTTGCTGTCCGTCATCTGATGTCAGTACGTATGCTTACCTGCCCCTTCTTAATGACGTGGAGCAGACCACCACTCAGTCACCTTAATGACTTTCTCCCATCAGAGGAAAAGGTTAAAAGGGGACTCAACCATGAGCAGTCATTTTGCCATTGCTAGGTTATTGTCACTGCCATTGCCTTACTATACTCTGGTGGCCATGTACTTTTGAGCTACGGCTGTCACCACACTTCCTAGCTTTGGTCCCCTCCTCTACCTTGGGAGGTGAATCTCCTCTTTCTCTCTCTCTCTAATTTACTTTCTAAATAAACTATATTTTCTAACCTAACCTCTATGTAATTCTTTGCATATTTCATGTGGCATTAGATTACACACCAGACACACTCACAACCACAGTGGGCCTGACCTAAAACATTCCGGGGGCCCTGCTGTGAGTGTGACCCTAACAACAAGCTTGATTGCACTTCTGCCAGACCCTACTGACAAAAACTATGAGATACCTCTGATAACTGGCACCAGGAAGTCTGGACTGAAAAATGTCACTATCAATAAATGCGGCTGAAACTCAAGTTCTATATAATGTTCTGCTGGTCACATGGCTAATGTATAGGTACTAACAACTCTGGAGTTATAAAAGTGAACTGTAAAAGTCTGGAAGGTAAGCAGAACCATTTTAGAAAGACCTCAAGTCTGGTTCTGCTCCCTGGTTTTGAACTCAGAAAAAAAAATTCTTTCTACCAGTTCACCGCCCCTTGATTTATCAGTATCAAGGGTGAGCAGCTGAGTGTTACTTGAGCCATAACAGGAATGCCAGAAAATTTATCCCAAGATATGACTTTTTGGTATAATGAGTATTTGGAATTAAAAGTCCTTAAGAATCAACAGGCCTTGGAGGAAACTGTTCCTCTATCTTCATTAGGACTGCATGGACTGCCCCAAGAATAATTGCCTTTCTGTCCCGTCACTGTTATCTCATTATCTATTACAAGAAAGGGAGAAAAGTGTAATCAGGCATAGTCCAATCTTTTAGCAAAATAACGTCTGTCTATTAGGTCCATGCAACTTCCGAAGATAACTATTTGCAAGCCATTCTCTGTTTCCCCACCATTTTCCCAATCATTTGTTGCCCCTCAATAGAATTCCTCTTCCCCCTTCCCATAACCTGTTTTACCAGAATGCAAGCCCCCATTCTTCCTGTTACCTTGAGAGAGCATTTAAATTTCTTAATTCATTGGAATGTTGGGGAATCACTCTGTGATTTTCCTCATTTGCACGTTTGAATAAATGTGTATGCTTTGTCTTCTACTAATCTACCTTACTTTGAGTTGATTTTTCAGGGACCCTTCTGAGGGCAAGGGGAGTGTCCCCTTCTACTCCTCCAACTCCCTTTGTGGTGGGCAGCCTTCCTGAGCCTTGAGACAGGCTTGTCATGAATCCTAGGCTTCTGTTTATCGTTGTTTCCTATCTGTGAGTAATACCTCAGCTTTTTTTGATTTGTTGTGGGAGTGTTCTCTCTCACCAAATTCATGTTCTTGATAGAGAACTTTGCATATATGTGTGTGCCCTCTATTTCTCCTCCCTGCTATCCTCTACACTATTCTACTATATATTTTTCTTTTAAATGTACAATAAACATGCAGTACATTGCTATTATTTTTTGCCATAGACAGTCAGTTATGTCACTGTAAACATGTGAAGATATAAGACATTGCAAGGGACTGAGAGGTTAGTGAATACTAAGGATGTCAGTGGAGCTGCATGTTAAAGATATGATGCTATAAAAAAGATAAGTAGCATGGGCTAAAGCCTGCTCACAGCAGCTCTTGAGAGCCGAATGTTAACTTGTCAAGAGTTATGTGGAACCAATAACTTGAAATCAGATATATGGGATGTATTCACGCTATGGCAAATCGCAAATGTTAGAAATAAAGACTTCCAAGGAGAGTTGATGCTAAAGATAAAAAAAGCCAGACACTAAAGTGATAAGGACAGATTTTAATCAGTAATATACTGACTCCAGTAGGGAAAGAGGATCCAGCGTGCACTGAACTCAACTTTGATTTGAATAGAGAAGACTGGACGTTTTAAAAGGAGAATGAGGGAGCAGGAAGAGGAGCAAAAGGGAGCTCACTAGTGTCAAAAAACACAAAGAGTTGGTTAACGTAAATGCATCCAGGCCAGCTGTGTTTACTAGCTGGCAATGATCTAATTTGGAGTCTATCCTCCCCTAGGGATTAAGAGACAGAAGCTCTGTCATATCTGATGGTTACACTTCGAAGGCATGGCTTTCAGAAGGTTGGAGAGAGACACTTCTCAGTTTTAGGAAACATGTATGCATCTCAAAGGGATAAAGGAAAGAGTAAACATTGTCAGCTCTTTTTGCTAAATGCTGTAACAAAAGGTCAGGAGGCTGTGAGTCTTGGTATGTTGTTTGGCAACCTTGAGCTTTCTCAAACAGACACTTAAAGAGGGGCTAGGATCATTTTAGGGGTATGGCCTTGAGATCTTAGAAACTATGTTGGTATTTGTTTAAGTTTTTTAACGTGTGTGTGGAAGTGAAAAGGGTCAAGGTAGGGAGGGTGGACGAAATCATTTTTGCTCAGAGTCTGGAGTTTTTATAGACAAGGTTGAGGCTTATTCAAGAAGACATCTCAGAGATGGCTGGCTAGATTTTGATCAGGGAGAGGATCATTTGGGGAAAGACATTTGCTGAACATTTACCCCCCCCACACACACAAGTAGATATAGTCTACCAGTCAGAAGGGAGATAGCAAAACTGGTGGACATTTTAAAAGGATAGATAATGTCCTAGTTTATAAAAAAGTGTTTGAAAATAGTCTAGGGGGTGGAAAATTTAATTTAAAAGACAGTGGTTACTTAGCCCATAATTTCCTTATAGAGATTTAGAAAACTTGAATAAACCCCTAGTCGTTAAGTAAATAAAGTTATTAGTTAAAATCAATCTGTAACAATCAAAAAACAAAACACAACTTTCATTCAAATATTGCATTATTAATGAAAAATCTATCCACCACAAATGAAAAATTGAAATTTTGCAATTTAGTTTGAAAAAGGAAAGCAAGAAAGAGATTAGGAGATAGAGAAAATATTCTGGATGAAAAGCAACCTTGAATGCAGGAGTGGGAAAAATTATTTAAATCTTCTCACAGTATATATTATAGTTTGTAAGTACATTTTTTCACATATATTATCACATTTAATTATTGCTTTTATATGAGGAAAGTTATATTTTCTTTATACTTTTAAATTTTTAACTGACAATACTTGTATATATTCACGGGGTACAATGTGATGTTTTGACATATGTATTCATAGTGAGATGATCAAATAAGACTAATTAACATATTTATCACTTCACATACAGTATTTCTCATTTCTTTGTGGGGAGAATATTTACATATTCTCTTTTGGCAATGCTGCAATCCAACACTCAGTGAAGTGGCTAATGTCAGATAAATAGTCAGAAGAAGAGCTGAAATTGAAATCCAAGATCCTGAGTCAGGCCTCTTTTCAGAGCAGATATCACTAGATTAAAGAGGAAACCACCTTGTGTAAGAGAATCTAAAACCGCTACAGATATGAACAACAGGCAGGAATAAGAGTCTGCTTTGATGGCATGTATGTCCTCAGCATCTCTTTTCCCTCACTCTCTCAGGGTCCAAGAAGGGCAGTTAAATTTTAGAAAGATCCTGTCGTAATTGGAAGGTATACAAAGTGTATGCTTTCTCTCAGGTCACACAACACAGAAAGCATTTTAACCTAGAATTCTCACACCAGTCGTTGTTTTTTTTAACTGAAGGAAATCATTGCCTTGAAAGATGTTCTGCCTCAACTTGGACTGGCAATTATTGTAGTGAACTAACAGGTGATGAAGGACTGCTGGCAAATGAACTTGCTATATGACAGTTCCCTTCCTGAGAGAGCACTTTAGCAACCCCAGGAGGTCTGCTCAGAAGACCCATGGGTTTCTGCCTCTATAAGGACCCCATCAAGAACCAGGTGATGGGAGAAGGATGTTTTATGATTTAACTTATTCCCACAGGTTCCATCTAAGTGCTAAACTTTAGCCCCTTCCATCCCCAGGAATGACTGGATAGAATACTGCAAATGAGAAGTAAAAAGTGAGCAGAGAGGGCTCCTCCAGCTCCAGGCTCTGTGCCCTCCCCATGATCACACTCTGGGTAAGACTTTTTCAGGCAGATATTTTCATCTTCATGTTCCTTCACACTAGAGCACTAGGAAGAGACTTAGGACATTCAGAAATAGGGAGAGGTTTTGAATAATTGGAGTCCACAAAATGTATCATTCAGAACACAAAGATACTGCTTTTCAAATGCTTTAGTGAAGAGTCTGTGTTCAAAATTAGCAAATTGATTATACTTCTAAATAACTGTCTAATCTTGAAGAAGTCATCTTCTCCTTCTGAATCCCAGTTTTCTTTTTCTTTTCTTTTTTTTCTTTCTTTCCTCCTTTGCTTTCCTTTCTTTCTTTTTTCTTTCCTTTTCTCTTTCTTTTTTTTTTTTTTTCAAAATGAAGACATTAAGTGAGCTGATCTCTAAAGTTGCTCCCTATCCCTATCCCCAGCTCTTTGGTCTATGTCTAAATAATTATGGGCTAGGGAGAATGCAACTGATACATAGAAAATAGAATACAAGGAATTAGTTCTAAAAGCTTTTAGAATGAGGGGAATAAAATATGATTGCAACAGGCCTAAGTAAGATAAATGCTAATTTGTACGTGCAGATTTTATAAGAGCCCTGGCTTCAATATCAGGAGACCATCGTGGGGAGATTAATAACTGATGAGCTATGGAGATATACAGGTCATCACAGTCAATTTCTTTTTCATTAGTCACCACAATTGTGACATAGTAGACATTATGCTATTCACTCTGAGAGGTTAGATATAGTGTGAGATATTAATTTCGAAAAGTTTACAGAGAGTTGCTTTGGAATGATAAAACACATATGCATGAAAAATAATTGATTTAATATGTAACATGATATAGTAGGAGAAACAATGAGAAGGTGTCTATTGACAATTTAAAGGTGGGAAAGAACAGTGTTAGCCTTGGATAGTCAGGGAAAACAAGTAACAGATTTGAGCCAGAAAACAATCTAGATGTCTCCAGATTGATATAGGATAAAGTATGTTTCTAGTGAGTATACCCTCAGACAAAGGAGTCAATACCAAAGTTAGGGACCCATTTGACAAACTGATATTTCTATGATGATGATGATGAAAAGAATGTTTAAAAGCATGACTCTGGACTAGAGCAATAGAGTTGTTCCACAGAGCAAAACTGAGAATAATGGTGAAAGATTTCAAGTCATTGGAAGGATGAATTTTATAAAACTGAAGCATCTCAAAAATGAAGAAGACTGTCTCGGGGCAGGAAGCTTCTGGCACTGTCAGTCCAGGCAGAGGATTGTCACCCATTTGTGGGGGGTACTTAAGGCATGGATTCCTTTATTAATGAAAAGACAGAAGTTTTTGCTGGTCTGAATCAAAATGCAAAACATAAGAACAATATAAAGTTTGGCACAGATGATTTATCCTGCTATTTCAGCCTTCATTTTTAATGACATTGATAGGTCTTTTATTGTTATGAATTCATGGGAATATGAGATACATTTAAAATATCCTTACAATCCAATGAAATCCATAATTATGGGGACACTGGGGGTGATAGTTTCTAAAGCTTTCTTCAATACTGACTTAATGTTTATTGGTACTGGAAATTACACTAATAATTAGCAATGATAAAAAATACAATTGTTAAAAATGTAAGAGAAAAAGCATTAGTATATTTTGCCATATTGAATGGGGTATGAAAAAAAGAAGGAAGAGTCAAAATCTCTGAGAATTGTTAACTGTGGAGTTGAGGGAGTGTGGAGGTTGCTAGTTTTTTGTGGGAAATAATGCTTGATCTGGTCATGAATTTGATTTCGCAGGCAGAGTATCCAGGGAACCAAAAAAAGCAGGTCATGAATGAGCCATAATGCAAGGTATGGCGTGTGAATAAACCTTCGAAATCCTGTGAAAACCTTACCTCCTGAGAAAGAAAAGGGCAAGATATTGACTTCTAATACTTAACGTTGTGTCCAGGCCCCCATTTAGATTTGAACATTTATTTAAGGACTCTAGACAACTCATCTGTGAGTAAGATTAGAGGCCAGAGATGGAGAGAGGCAGCTCCCAAAATGGCACTCTATATTTAAAGGAAAGGAATACAAAACATCTGGAAAAGAAGGGTTGGAGATGGGTAGAAATTGAGGGATTATCCTTTCTACAAGGCAGGAATACATCCAAGACTTGAAAAAGGCAGAATTGAGCAGTGGACAAACATGGATTTGAAGTGAGAAAAACTAAGGCAAAAAAGAAATCTTATATATTGGAATGATTCTGCTGAAGCAAAACAAGAGTTCTGCCCCAAAGTAGGTCTCTAGTATCTTAGCACAGAAATATCCTTTGCTAATTTCTCAAATTGAGAAAAGCTTCGGTATAAAGAGTGAACATGTTGCCTGTGTCTGGAGGAAAGTGTATGCCAGGGAAAAGCAGGGTAAGCAAGTTTCATTTGAATTAGAGGATCCTGGAGAGGGAACAAGTGATGAGAAACCTGGGGGACAGAAAGAGAAGACTGTGTCATTCATAACTCTTTGCCTTTACACAAGTACTCTCTTTTACCTCAAATACTTTTCTTTCACGTTTCTGTCTGGAAATTTGTGACACTTTCTTCATTTCAAATAAAAATTGCCTTGGAGGAGGTCTTTCTCACTGATCTCCATATCCAGCCCATGGTGCATTTATTTTCTTCCAACTCCTACTGCACGTTCAAATTAGCATTTATCTTACTGAATTTACATATTCACTGAACAAATGCATATTGAATCATTACTATGTTTTAAAGATGGCTCTAGGCACTTGAAATCCAATAGTGAACAAAGCAGAAAACATTTCCTGCTTTCATGGAGCATTCACTCTCACAGAGGAGCCAATAAATAGCAGGGATGATACACAAGCATATTTTATGTGTTAGATGATAAGTTACCTGGGAAAATTAAAAATAGGGAGGTGATGGCAGTACAGGACATGGATATAGAGATGGAGGCAGCAGACTGCAGTTACATAAATAGGTAGCCGAGATGGTAAAATTTGAACAGACTTAAAATAAATAAAAGAGCTATTCAAGTAGATATTTGATGGACAAGATTCTAGAAGGAAGAAACAACCACAGCAAACACTGTAAAATGCTATGTCACTGAACAATTTTGAGCAATGGAGAAGCAGGACCTAATTTAACATTTAAAAGTTTCACTCTGGTTGCTGTGTTGAGATTAGGTGGACAAGTACAAATAGGAAGATCCATTAGGAGTCGATTACAGTAACAGAGGTGAGAGATGACATGATACAAACCAAGGTAGTGAGGAAGAAATCCTCTTAAAAAAAAACCCTCTTAAAGCAGCCTTCTAATACTAATAATGTTGGATTGCTTAGGGTTACTACCCTGCCCACACCTGCATTCCTTAGAATCATAAGACTGTGCTGACACTCCGTGAAACAGAATGAGTCACAGACCCCATGGTTGTAGTCACCTAGTAAAATAGGTTGCTATTTATCCCTGTGATCAATGGTAAAAGTGGGAAATATAATTGTATTCATCATGCAATCGTAAACAGTACACTTTTTGTTTTGTAGTACCCACTGGCTAACGATGTATCGTAATGAAAGATGTTTCACTTTGTATTAAGTTCCGCTAACACATTTCCTTAGAGTTACTGATGAACTAGAACTACAGGTTCCCAGTAATAAATGCCAAGAATATGCAGACAATGAATGTCATAATTGACAACACACAATTGAATCTAGATTCTTACAGAATGCTTTGTTAATCACGTAGTTTGACATTACTCAATAACAAACCTCAATGTTTATGCTTATGAATTCAGACTGTAAAATCTGAGGAGTTGAGCTGGTCTTGGTATCTATACTGGCGTGTCTCCCTGAATTCCAAATTCAGAAATAAATTTCTTTCCTCCCAGTTACCTGCCTCTCAGCTTTCGTTAGCGAGCGAAAGAGTAGTAGTGTTTTCCACGGACCATTTCATTAGTAAGAACTAGTTAGATCCTGGATATACGAGAAAAAGGTGGAAACTAGGATAACTGCCAGGATTTTGGCCTAACTGCTGAAAGACTGAAATTGCCATCGTTTGAGATGGGGAAGTTGCTGAGTAGAGCTTGCAGGAGTTCAATCTGAGATGGCTATTCAGACAACCAGGAGATGTGAGTAGGCAGTCAAATATGTAAATCTAGCGTAAGAGAGATAAACGTTGGCTGAGAAATGAATTCAGGTGTCTTCAATACATGTATGGTGTTTAAAGCCATGATATTGGATGATATTCGCAAAGGAGTGAAATTTTATAGAAGACAAAACAAGGACACTGACCTGTGGGAACTGCGACATTAAAAAGATAAGGCACAGAGGTAACTAATAACAGTGAATGAGAAGGAGTGACCAATAAGGTAGGAGCAAAGCAAAAGTATAACACTCTGAGAGTCAAGGGAAGAAAGTGTGTCAAGAGACAGGATCAGTAAACTCTGTCAAGAAACATGGATAGCACAAGTAAACTAAGGATTGAAAACTAATTATTGGATTTAGCAAATCTTGGGTAACGTGTCTCTGAGAAAAGAAGTTTAGGTGGGGAGTGGTGGTGAAAATCTAATTAGAATGGGTTTCAGAAAAATCTGAAGGAGAGGAGTTATAGGCAATGAGTAGAGGCAACTCTTGGAAGAGTTTTGTTCTAGGGATAAAGGAAGAAAAAAACAGTGGCTGTAGGATAAATGAGTCAAAAGAAAAAATTTAATATTAATAAATAATAACATATTTTTATGATGATTGAATGTTCCATTAATTGTTCCTCTGTATTCTATATTAGAGTATTCATTTCTTAATATCAGTTGACATATTTTATTTATCTGTTTAGTCCATATTCTCAGTATAATGCCCCAAGTACAGAAAATACTCAATAAATTTTTATTTCATTGGCCTCAAGATAGCAGAGCATATATATTTACCATCTGCAGAAGCAATAAATTAGAAAAGTGCATTTGAGGTTGAGACCTCAAATGGCAGGAAAAAAATGGGAGAAAATGGCAGGAAAAATTGATGAAGCAGCTAGAGTCTAGAGTAGAAATGCAGAAGGATAGATTTACCTCCTGTCTTTCTTAGACTCTTGTTTACTCAGATCTCTTTACTCTTGACTGGGATTCTCACCAGTGTCCAAAAGCGGCCTAAACTCTGACTTGCATGCCCCTGAAAGATGCTGAGAGACCTGAGTTTTCATATGGCAATGGGAGAGAGCAGAGGGTGAAATAATTTATTCTGTGATAGCCAGAAAGTTGAAGAAGAAAATAAACTGAAATGAGAAATAAAAATTGAAACTCAAATTGCATATCCTTGGTCCAGTACACTAGCAGTATATTATCAGTACAAATGATATATTTTAGAAAAATAATACATATAAATGGTAACATGTGCCTGGGTGAGAATTACTTAAATCTCTAAAACCTGTGTAGATTAAGCAAGATAACTAGGTTACAGAATGGATTGTGAAGGCCCATAATGAGCTACGTTAATTAGGAAAGACATTTTAAGTCTAAATATAAGGGTGGATACTCTGAAGGAGGCTGTTGACTGGAGGGGAAGGAGGGATGGAATTGAAATGCTGATCTCTCAAACATTGACTAGGAGGGCTTTACTCTGGATGTTGGAGGGACAGCAATAGTACTCTGAGGGCTGCCTTCTAGTTAAAACTGCTACAGCTCAGCACTCTTCTCTGTCCTTCCATACTTTACATCCAGGTAAATGAATGGTGAGCAATGGACTCAGGGAACTGGAGCCAGGTAACAGAATTCATCATCTTGGGCTTCCCCCAGCTCCAAGGTGTCCAGACTTATCTCTTTCTCTTGTTACTTTTCATTTATCTTACTACTATATTGGGAAACCTGCTGATATTCCTGGTGGTTTGCCTGGACTCCCGGCTCCACACACCCATGTATCATTTTGTCAGCATTCTCTCTTTGTTGGAGCTTGGCTACACAGGTGCCACCATCCCCAAGATGCTGGTGAACTTGCTCAGTGAGAAGAAGACAATTTCATTCTCTGGCTGTCTCCTGCAGATCTATTTCTTTCACTCGCTTGGAGCTACTGAGTGCTATCTCTTGACAGCTATGGCTTATGATAGATACTTAGCCATCCGCCGGCCCCTTCGCTACCCCATCCTCATGACCCCAACTTTCTGTGCCAAGATTGCTGTTGGCTGCTTGTTGGGAGGCTTGGCAGGGCCAGTGGTTGAACTTTCCTTGGTCTCACGCCTCCCATTCTGTGGTCCCAATCGTATTCAGCACATCTTTTGTGATTTCCCTCCTGTACTGAGCTTGGCTTGCACAGATACATCTATCAATGTCCTGGTGGATTTTATTATAAATTCCTGCAAGATCCTGGCCACCTTCTTGCTGATCCTCAGCTCCTATGTACAGATCATCCGCACGGTGCTCAGGATCCCCTCAGCTACGGGCAAGAGGAAGGCCTTCTCCACGTGCGCCTCCCACCTCACTGTAGTTCTCATTTTCTATGGGAGCATCCTCTTCATGTATGTGCGGCTGAAGAAGAGCTACTCTCTGGACTATGACCGGGCATTGGCAGTGGTCTACTCAGTGCTCACTCCCTTTCTCAACCCCTTCATCTACAGCTTGCGCAACAAGGAGATCAAGGAGGCTACGAGGAGGCAGCTAAAGAGAATTAGAATACTAGGGTAAGCAGGAGGCAGGGACAGATCAAAGATGTGGCTGAGGACATGCTGAACCTAGGCACCAGCAGTGGCCAGAAATGAAAAACCAAGCATTCATTGCTTTTCTACATGGGACAGTGGAGCTGGGGCTGGTGTTGCCTGACTTTCAGTGGTTACAGCAACCATTACACTATCTTCTGGAACCACATTAAGCTTGAGACCAAAGACTAGAAAAGATTCACTTTTTCTCAATATGGTGTAGTGCAGTGATTTTTTAAAATAAACCCAGATGTTGTGTAATTCCTAGTTAGAATTTTTGTCCAAACTGTGTCTTACCTACTATATACTATACTATAAATAGTATATATTAGACATATTTTCAAATGTATTTGGTTTAATATAAATATAAGAAGTCATGTTTTAAACGATATGGGCTAAATAAAACTTAGAACCAAGGAATATATGATTTGTCATGTACTACTTAAAATAATTTTATGTGAAAAACAAACTGGTGTAGTAGAGAAAGGTTTTTTTTTCTTTTTATATATACATATTAATTTTTTTATTTTAAAGATGCCGGTACAAGTCAGGTTAGGTATACCAATGTTCATTATGCAGGTACCCTTGTTGATGAGGTGTGCCCCTGCCTCCCCTGGAAGTTTCCCTCAACTGCCAATCCTACCCCCACTCCCCTTGCTGTTTCCTGCTACTGCCAATTCTGAGAAGGTTCTTTTGTTGTTGTTGAAATTACATATATATACATACCAGGGTTTGAATTCTATTTCACTAATTCATTTATTAATTATATACCCTTTGGAAAGTAACTTAGCATCTCAGGGTCTTAATTGTATCATCTGATATCAATATTTTCTTGGAGTATTTTGAGAATTAGTGATAAGCTTTGCAAACTATAGTACACACAGTGTCTGGCATATAGGTGTTAGTAAAAAAAAAACTATGCTTATGTATTTTATTTTATTTTATTTTTTTGAGTTGAAGTCTCACTCTGTCGCCCAGACTGGAGTGCAGTGGCATGCTCCCGGCCACGTCAGCCTCGACCTGCTGGGCTCCGGTGATCCTTCCACCTCAGCCTTCAAAGTAGCCAGAACTACAGGCACACACTACCATGCCTGGCTAATTTTTTGATTTATTGTAGAGATGAGATCTCACCAAGTTGCCCAGGCGGGTCTCGAACCTGCGGGCTCAGGTACTTACCTCGGCCTCCCAAAGCGCTGGGTTTACAGGCTGAGCCACCGAGCCCGGCCTTATGCTGATTTTTATTTATTTCATTCTGCCCAGACCTCTCATCATTACTCTGAGACTTAGAACAACATCTAGTAAAATATAAGCAAAAGTGTATCCCAGGTTACTTTTCCCCAAAGAATAATAATTTTAAGATAATAATTTCCCCAGACATATGAAAAATATGTAAAAAATAATCCTAAAAATTAGCATATAAGAAAACTGGGTGTTACATTATTAGCTATATTATAGATTATTTATGCATCTAAATATCTTCTATGAATAGAAGACCAAATATTAACTAAAAGAAAGCTTGAATTCTATGGAACTTCCTAGTAAGATCCAAAGTATTTATATTGCTATAGTCTTAAAGCTATTCATCCATCTATCCATCCATCCGTTCAACTCAACATGCTTATTTAGTTTTAATTATATATCAGATGCAGGGCTAAGCCCTAAAAAAAGTGATGAACTAAACAGGAATGAACAGTTCTTACCTGTAGGGTGTTTTCAAAGAGTTGAGGATATGGATATTAAAATAATAATTAATTTATAATGTTATAATTAATTATAATTTTGGGAATTTTAATATGATAAACATTCATTCTGTTCTCAAGGATGTTACATTTAAGCTGAAAATTGAAGAATATATCAATTATTTTTATAAAAACAAGCATAGCAACAATTATATCTATTTTTTAAAATTAAAAATTTAGACCTAGACAGGTGAACCAACTTGCCAAAACTATAGAGCAAGTCAAAGTCAGGGGCTCTGAATGAAAATTAGTATTTTTCAGCCGGGCTCGGTGGCTCAGCCTGTAATCCCGCTCTTTGGGAGACTGAGGTGAGTGGATTGCCTGAGCCCGCGGGTTCGAGACCCGCCTGGGCAACTTGGTGAGACCTCACCTCTACAATAAATCAAAAAATTAG
>CAUYQG010072655.1:0-18029 GCA_963574415.1 Tarsius wallacei | reverse complement strand
TTGTTGTGTTTTTGCTTGGTTTTGGTATCAGTGTAATACTGGTTTTATATAATGAATTGGGTAGGTACCCCCCCCTCCTTGATTCATTGGAATAATTTCAGTGGGATTTGTACCAGCTCTTCTTTGTACATCTGATAAATTTTGCCTGTGAATCCATCTGGCCTGGGCTATTTTTGGTTGGAATTTTGTTTTAGAATTGATTCAATGTCATTGCTCATTTTTGGTCTATTCAGGATTAGACAGTCTTGAAATGTTGTATGTTTCCAGGAATTTGGAATTTTGTTTTAGAATTGATTCAGTGTCATTGCTCATTATTGGTCTATTCAGGATTAGACAGTCTTGAAATGTTGTATGTTTCCAGGAATTTATCCATTTTCTCTAGGTTTTCCAGTTTGTTGCCAGAGAGTTGTTCACGGTAGTCTCTAATAATCTTGTTTATTTTTCTGGTATCAATTGTTTTGTCATTTCTAATTGAATTTATTTGAGTCCCCTCTCTTTTTCCTTGGTTAGTAGTTAATGGTCTGTCAATTTTGATTATCCTTTTAAAGAACTAACTGGTTCATTGGCTCTTTGTATCATTCTGTTGGTCTCAATCTCATTTAGTTCTGCTCTAATCTTTATTTCTTCTGCAAGCTTTAGGTTTAAGTCGTTCTTGTTTTTCTAGTTCCTTGAAGTGCAAGTTTAAGCTGTTGATTTCCAATCTCTTTGTCTTTTTGATGGAGGCATTTAATGTTATAAACTTTCTTCTCAGAATTGTTCTTGCAGTGTCCCAGAGGTTTTGTTATGTCACTTTTTCATTTGTTTCAATAACTTTTTTGATTCTGCTTTAACTTAAGAGTTTACCTAAGGGTCATTTAACAGTGAGATGTTAAGTTTCTATGTAGTGGTGTATTTTGGGGAGCTCTTCTTAGTGATTTGAGAAGATGCTTGGTATACTTTTGAAGTTTTTAAATTTATTGAAACTTGCCTTATGCCTAAGCATATGATCTATTTGGAGAAGAATCCATGTAGAAATGAGAATGTATACCCTGCAGTAGTTGGGTGGAAAATTCTGTAGATGTCTGTTAGGTTCATTTGGTCTGCAATCCCATTTTAGTCCAGTGTTTTTTGCTATTTATTATTATTTTTTTTTGCTTCAATTATCTCTGTAGTGATATCAGTGGGATGTTGAAGTCACCCACTCTTATTACTGATATACATATTTTTTTAAGGTCAAATAGTATTTGCTTTATGAATTTGGGTGCTTCATTGGTCAGTACATATTTGTTTAAGACAGTTAAATCTTGTTGAATTGTACCTTTTATCGTTACATAATGCCATTCTTTGTCTTTTTTTTTTTTTTTTTACTGTTTTCGGTTTAAAGTCATAGTTACCTGATATGAAGATGGCTACTTGTGCTCGTTTTTCTTTTCCATTTGCTTGATATATCTTTCTTCGCCCTTTACTTTGAGTCTGTGACTGTGTTTGTCCACTAGGCGGATCTTTTGCAGGCAGCATATGGTTGGGCCTTTTTTTTTCCAGTTAGCCACTCTGATTCTTTTAAGTGGGATGTTTAGACCATTTATGTTCAGGGTTAATATTGATATGCAAGGTTTTGTTCCTGCCATAGTATTGTAAGTTAGCTGTTTTGGACAACCAAATGTATAGTTGCTTTATAGGCTCTGTGACCTTTGTACTTATATGACCTTTTATGATGGTGAGATGCGTCGTTTTGTTTTCAAGTTTAGAATTCCTTTGAGCATCTCTTGTAGAACTGGTTTAATGACAAATTTCCTGGTGTTTGTTTTTCAGGGAAAGACTTTATTTCTCTTTTGTTTATGAAATTTAAGTTGGCTGGATATAAAATTTTTTGCTGACTTCTTTTTTTCTTTAAGGAGGTTGAAAGTAGATCCCCATTCTCTTATGGGTTGTGGGATTTCTTCTGAGAAGTCTGCTGCTAGTCTAATGTCCTTTTCTTTATAAGTGATTCAGCACATCTTTCTAACTGTTTTTAGGATATTTTCTTTCATGTTGACTGTGGAGAATCCGACAATGATATGCTTTGTGAGGTTCTTCTTGCAACGTATCTTGCAAGAGTTCTTTGAGCTTCTTGTATCTGGATGTCTAGCTCCATCTCAAGATCAGATACGTTTTATTGAATTATTTCCTCAAACATTTTTATACACTTTTTACTTTAATTTCTTCTCCCTCTGGAATGTCTATGATTGGTATGTTTGGTCACTCTTCATAATCCCATAGTTCTAGTAGGCTTAGCTCACTCTTCTTAATTCTTTTTTTTCTGTGTTTCTGCCTGCCAGGGGTTAATTCAAAGGACCTGTCGTCCTGCTCTGAGATTCTTTCCTTCTCTTGGTCTAGACTACTACTAAAGCTTTGTACTGTGTTTTGTATCTCCACCATTGAGTTTTTTATTTCTGTTTTTTTTTTAATGTTGTCAATCTCTTCTTTTAACTTCTGAATTGTTCTGCTAATTTGTTTGCCTTAGTTATCAGTTTTCTCTTGCATCCTGAGTTTCTTTATATGCAATATTCTGAATTAGTTATCGGACATTTCAGGGATTATATTTCAGTTATGGTCTGTTGTTGGAAAGCTGATGTGGCCCTTTGGAAGGGTAGTACTCTTTTCTCATTCTATCAGAGCTGCTTCTCTGGTTCTTTCTCATCTGGATGAGCTATGGAGGTTAGTCTGTATGAGTTCCTTTGATATAGACAGTCTGTCATGTAGACTTTCCTGAGTACTGGTTATAACAGCATTGTAGTGGGGTGTGGGCCAGCTTGCTGCCTCCCTGAGACTGGGATAGCCGGGGTCTCAGGAGGCTTAATTTACTCTTTGGTGGTGTGTCCCAGTGTCAGCAAGTTGCCTGTTGTACTGTTCAACCTCCAGGCTAGCTGGTGGTATCCATGGGCAAGAACTGGCTACTGCCCAATTGGCTAGGTATTGATTCTTATTTATTGGAAGAAGCACTCTGTTGTCTCAGCAGTGAGCTGATCTGCAGAATGTACTGTGGTCTGGGCTCCCAGTTCAACCCCGGGGAGGGGAGAACCAAGATGGGCAGGTCTGAACTGGGAAGGCCCACCTGAGGGTACACCTATGGCAGGCTCTGAGGCAGGTCGGTGTGCGGCCTCCCAGGGCCCAAGGTATGCTTCCATATGGTGTTGGGAGACTTTTCCCACCTGAAGTTCTCTGCTCAGGAAGGGGAGGGTGGGCTGAGCTCCTGGCATAGAAGAGTAGGAGATGCAGGTACCTGGGGATATGTCAGTCAAGGAGCAGAGAGAGCGACACCGCACCAGGGGCCCTGCCCTGGGAGGGCTGGCTCAGGCTGTACTCCAGGTGACCAGTGTGTTGGGGTATGGGACACAGGGGGCTTGGCAGCTCAAGGATCACTGCCTAGCAAGGGTGGAGTGACTTCAGCTATTAATCCAGGTGTAGAGATGGGAGCCTCTGATCCTTGGCATTGGAGGGCATACTTCCCCAACAAAGCAGAGGGACATGCCGTGGCCCCCCACAGTGACACCTGCTGCCTGATTTAGGGCTCAGAGCCGACCCAAGATTCAGGCCTCACTACCCAGGGGAAACCACAGGACCAAGAATTCTGCCGCTCAGGCTGCTAATTCGAGTGCAGAGGGGTGTGGTCTCTCCTGCTGGTCTCCTACCACTGGGGTTGCTTTCCCAGATGTGTAAGAGTGGGGGCCTACCTTTTCCTCAGTATTGCCTGGGTAGGCTCCCCAGCTGGTCCAGGAGGGAGGCCAGGGCTCTTAGCGGTCGTGCTCACTGAAGAGTTCCAGGTTGCAAAACTGATGTTGGCTCCAGAACCCTCTGTTCATGAGAAACCAGGGCCACAGCAGCCCTCCCTCTGCTCAGGTTGCTGGTTCCCAGACGTGGGACTGGGGGGCCCCTGCTTAGCTCCTGTCAGTTACGCTGTTATTCTGGGGTTCCTCAGTGTTGCTGGAGCCCCTGGTTGCAACCAGGGGAGTGGGAAGGGGCGCCCAGGCAGTGACATACAGAGACAGATTCCAGGTAGCAAGTCTCTCTTCCCAGGAGGAAATGCAGGTTTGGTGGGTGCTGCTCATAGCTTGCAGCTGAGTGAGCCCAGAGCTGGCTCCAAACTTTGGGGTGATCCCCAGCCTCCCTACCCTGCTCCCGTGGTGGGAGACAGCTCCCCCATTTCAGGGCAGGCAGCCTTGACTCCACAAGGAAATGAAGGACCTGCAGTAGTTGCCGTTGATAGGACATGGGTCCCGAGTCAAAATGATGTCTTCTTCATGGACCCAGATTTGAGGGAACACCGATGGGTGTCTTTTCCTCTCGCCAGCTCTTGGTCTCCCCCTGAGAGTGTTCTGGGGCTGAGGAGAAACGAGGTGTTCTCCCTGGTCTGGGTTCAGCAGATCCCTGATTGAAAAGTAAGTCTCCCCTGACATCTGGGGTGTCCTTTGACGAGCTGATGAATATTCATTTTTCATCTAGAATTGGGGTGTTGGTCTTTCCACACTGTTTCACTACATGCAGACAGGCGAGGCACCCTGAAGGTCTCTTCTCCGCCATCGCTTGCCAGCTTCAGGGGTGTTCTGGAAATCTCCCTACAGAGTTCCCAGGACCTGCAGGTCACAGGGTGACAGCCTGCTGCAAAGCCACTGGGGCCTCCCGATGGAGGGGGAAGGGGAAGCAGAGAGGGACCCACCGTTTCTTAAAATCACCTTTTAGTGAGTCTATGTATAGAAAAGTAATGTTGGCCAGAGCAACTCCATCGTGATAGACGATGCTGCTAAATATCTTGTTTGACCTTTGATAATTCCTATAGTAAATTACCAGTCATTGAAATCATTAAATTATCAATAATTAAAAACACCTTTTAATGAATCTTTGTACAACAAAGCAACGTTGACCAAAGCATCTCCATAGAGATAGATGATCCTGGTAAATATCTTGTTTGACCTTTCATAATTTCTACCGTAAATTATCTTTTTAAGTGGAGCCCATTCATGCAGTGGTTGTGGTTTCAGTGGTTTTACTGCTGTTCTGTGGTTCAACCTAAGTTATATTGCCTAACTTATTCAATTTTACTTAGAATTCAGCATAAGTGATATTTAAAAATGTTAGTTTGATATGAGATTGTCCTTACAGAGTAAATATTTTATATTCTTTTATGCATCTTTTGAAGAGCTGCTTTTTGAGCCCATTCTCCATGTAAAATGCTGGGCTAGGGTGAACTGCAGAATAAATTGTTGGATTGGAAATTGCTTTCTATATCATAAATGTACATATATGTTTACAGATAGAAATATGGAGCCCAATGTACTGTTAACTATTAGGATTTTTATCTCTTTTTCAAGGACATAAACAGTACATTTTAGGAACTGGAAAAACAATAGAAATACTTGCACTTTGAGTTTGAATGCAGTCAAACCTGGGGCATTTTATTGTAGAAAGTAAAAAATCGATTTTTTCCCCTTCATTTAGAGAATGCTTTACTTGCTGCCTGTGTATATTACAAAGGAACAAAATCTGTAGACTTGAATTATCTGCATAGCTAGCAAAAAATAGTTTTCTGTGTTTGAGATGAGTCAAATATTCTTAATAGAATACTTACATTTCATGAGCGGAATTGGGGCCATGTATGACATTGACATTTCCCCTAGACACAGAATAACTTGTTTCACAGCTGACCCACAGCTCTTTGGGGACTTGTTTCCCTTTATTCTTAGAGGTTAAGAGTGATGTATTATATTATCCATTTAAAGATGATGTTTGCACTTCTGAACTCCAAATATAATCACATGCTATTAATATTATTAAGTAAATAGATTTCAATATAACTACACCAAATTACTATATAAACATTTGTAGAACCCTTATTAGCAGTAGTACTGTAATATTTTACCAAAGAGAAGCATTACATTTCATTACAATGGTTTTGTCTTCTAAAACATCACCTGTGCATATCCATCCCAGAAAATAAAATAAGTATAGCAAGTAACGTCATATTAAATGAAGCTTTAATTTTCACTGACAGCTTATAGAAGAAACTTGTTTTAAAGTACAGAATTTGGAGATTTGACTAGCAACATCCTCATTATCATGCACTCTATATTACAGAAGAAATCTACCTGGAAGCAGTGTAGTGAAACATTCAGTGACATCCTCCCAAGTGTTCTGTACACCAAACAAGAATATTTGTGTTTTGAGTATAGACATTATCATTCTTTTCTTTTCTTTTCTTTTTTTTTTTTTTTGAGTCGGATTCTCACTCTGTCACCCAGACTGGAGTGCAGTGGCCACTCCCGACCACCGCAGCCTTGACCGGCTGGGCTCCGGCGATCCTTCCTTCTCAGCCTTCCAAGTAGCTGGAACTACAGGCGTGCGCTACCACGCCTGGCTAGTTTTTTGATTTTATTGTAGAGATGAGGTCTCGCCAAGTTGCCCAGGCGGGTCTCGAACCCACGGGCTCAGGCAATCCAGTCACCTCAGCCTCCCAAGGCGCGGGATTACAGGCTGAGCCACCGAGCCTGACTTATCATTCTTTTCTAAAGACAAAGAAATGGAGGTTTAGAGACTAACAGTAAATAGCCTAAGGTCACATCAAGGAAAAACGAGGTTCACATCAAGAGCCAAGTACCCTTTAATTTACAAATCCCATGTTATGTTCACTATCTTCTGCCTAATTGAAAAGGGATTATCATTTGTATGATGGAACTATAATTATACACACTATTAGTATATCAAACCACTTTAGTGCAGTTGAACTTTAGCTCATATAGGGAACCCCCTTCAAGCTGCCTCAGTCATAGAGACTCTTTTTTTTAGACTGAGAAGCACTGTTAAGAGTGGTTAAACATAAGGGTTGTGGAGTCTGAAAGCTTGCATTTGAATGTGGGCTCTACCATTCATCAATCTTTTTATGCTTTGGTTTCCTCATTGGTAAAATGGAAGTAATAATAATACCTATCTTAGGAGTGTGTTATTAGGAATAAAACAGATGGTATAAAGCACTTATTCTTGGCATACAGTAAGTGTTTAATAAATATTAACTAGTTGATTTGCATAGGAAGTTTTACTTGTAATAGCAGAGGAAAGGAAAACTTTGGAGAGAGAGGAAGCTAAATAAAATGGAGTGGAATAGCGTAGCCCTTGGGATTGGGCAATTAGAAGGTGAAGGCCCACGGTTGGAGAAGCTGTATTTTTGAGAGACTTTACATAAATTCTGGGCAACAAAAGGAGAACTTCTCCACATCCAACTGATGAAGCCATGACAAGGCCATCCTTCACACCTCTACATGGAATCTAGAACCTTCCAACCCTCTGAAGATTGACTGCTCTAGGACACCAAGAAAAAGAACAGTCAGTGCCTTTCCTTAGCAGTGGCAGTGGCAAGGCGCCTTCAACATTAGAACATACCATCAATGTTTCCAGAGAAATCAGACCAAGGAAAAAAGAAGAGAGTAAATCCCAAAATCTGTTTTATGCCTGTGTAGTTTCAAGAGCCTCATCACATACTCCCAACATGTCTGGTTTGACATTTCAAGAAAGAATAATAAACAGAAGGCAAGAGCAGGAATTTTGGATTATCAGTTATAACCTGGTATCATATTATGTCTTTATCCTGGAAAGATCTAAAGCTACTTGATAGATTTTAATATATTGTACTCATACATAAATTTATATAGATGAAGATACTTGAATTGTGATCTCTTTATTCTGCATATTCATGAATTTTCCCTTCTCTAAAAAATAATGTCTGGTATATTGGGAAAGTTAATTTTGTCAAGCAAAGGTTTATCTAAATGACAGAACAATTGACTTCCCTATATTATTTTTATGTTGTTAGAAATAAAGAGAAAAATATATACTTAGCACAAGAGTAGAAATTCATTTCTTGAAGTCAACATAACATTATTTTTTGCTTTGACTTTACTCATCTAATAGCAAAGAAATATATGTTTGGAAGATTTCCCTAGCAAAATGTTTCTAAGAAGATATGTTTGATTTTATACTTGGCATCTTATAGTTTGGCATTTTATTATAATCATGACAATTTTGTGGGGTTTTTTTTCTTTTGCTCTTTCTTCAGTTGTGAACTCTCTTGGATCAGCAACGATATTGCTTATTTTTATTTTGAACCTCTAACAACCCCTAGAGAAGCAACACACCCACGGAAAGTTCTTTAATATATTAAAAATTGATGGACATACTGCCCAATTTTCTTTTCTCTTTTTACTAGACTTCGGCATTTTAAGCAGATGACTTTGAAAAATTTTCTCCTTTGACTCCTCCCTTGGCTTCAGGAATACTCTGGCTGCTTCTTTGTCTCTACTTCCCTGACACTCCTTCTCAGTATCCAGAAAGAATTCTTCCTCTCTCCGCCTGCAGACAGACCTTTGTCTGGATATTGTGTGAATTACCTCCTTTCCATGTTGCTCTCATGCAGGTTCTGTGGGGCGCTGAATCTCAACACATCCAGTCTAGACTCATCAACATCAATCACTTCCCTGTTCCTCATCTATATATTCTTTTTCTCGAACTATATGCAGTCCTTAGAGATTGTAATAACCCTCTCTAAGGACTCAATGTTTGCAGAATTAACATTGCAAACAAATCTTGTCTGGGAGTAAGGGTAGTGCACCAATATTTGTAAGTGCTTTAAGCAACTTAACTTTAGGATATGTTTCAAGAATATGTTAGTAAAATGACTAACGTGTTCTGGGTAGTCATTCATTCAGCAATCTTTTTTCAAAATGGAAATGTTTGATGTCCAAGCATTATGCTCTGTGCGGTGTGTGTTAGAGAAAATAGAATATGCTTAAGATGTAGTTCCCTACTCAAGGAATATACCAGGAGAACAGCTAAGTGGATCAACTCTGCTTTCATTTTCTTTCTTTCTTTTTTATTTAGTAGCACTGGTGAAATTAAAATTGAGCATTCAGTCTTCCAATTGTTTTTCCCTCTGCTTATTACCCTGTGGAATTGGAACCCACAAATCGTATATCTGTATGTGCTGTTTTTAGATGTTTTGCCAATTATTTTTCTGTCCTTTTGTGACCATGCTTTCAAGCCTGTACTATTTGTAGTTTTATTTTTTTAACCTTGTTTGGTCTGTTGATTTGAACTTTCTGGACGAAAAAAAAATCAATCCAAGATTGTTACTATTATCTTAAATATAGACAATTAAGGGAAAGACTTGTGTTGAATATAGATTGATAATAATCACATATGTATTGTTTGTTTCTAATCATTTTAATGTCAGAATAAATTTGCAGAAGAGCTAGGAAAATCATTGCTGGGGATTATGAGCATTCACTACCAATATGATTCTATCAAGAATATAAAAAGTGAGGTAGGAAAAAATAAGAGTACATTATTTCCATTGTGCCTTTTTGGATCAGGGGGAGGTGTGTTTGTGTGTGCTTGTTTTGTTTTGCTTTTAGTTATTAATTAAAAAGGCGTTCTGAATCAACCCTTTTAATCAATACTTCGTAGGCAACTTTTGTGCAATTGAATGCAGATAAATCAGAGGTAGCATATGAATGTGTCCACACTCTGGCTCCAGAAATGGATGATAGAAAAATGTAACACCAAACTCCAGGTATTCTTCAAATGCATACAAGTGGGGAAAGTGCCATAATTTACATGGTAAATAAGTACTTCAAATATTATTTGGAAGAGAATGCTCCTGAAAAAATGTCCAAAATGATACAGAAACGTGAGCACTTTATTGTCAAAGAAGATGAAGCTGGAGAAAGTGGTTTAAGTTTCATGAATGCGACTGAGCCATGGTGAGTCAGCACTCAGCACCACACTGGAACCTCACCACCTCGTTCTGCAGTCACATCATTGTTAGTTGCAGCCCTTATGTTTTCTACTATACATTTCATTTGTGAATTCTCTCATTCGGGAATGCCAAACGTTGCTGAAGAATATCACTTAACTGTCCTTAATGGACCTTAACTTGGTCATGCCAACAAACTCAAGTTGGGTCCTCATGTCTCTCCAGGACTCGTTTGATTTATTTCCTTTAATGACCTTATCCTTGTATAGTTCTTCTAAGCCTTTTACATTGTCTTTTATTTTGTTTTCATTTGTTGATGTATTCAATCAACAAATACCTATTAATCACTTACTATTGTCCAGACACTGTTTAATGGGGGAAAAAAGTCACAAAACACAAAAACAAAAATGCACTTTTTAACAAACGGACACGCTTGTGTGTTTATATTTATTGTTACCGTCTGAATGTGTCTCGGCATCTGCATGACAGATACTGTCCTTAGATTCTAATTCAGTTCATCTGGAAGAGGGTCTACAATGTTTAGAAATTTCCTTAGTGATTTTGGCATATGGCCAATTTGGGAGCCATATGTATATAAGTAGAACATGTTTAAAATTTGAAAAAGACTTTTGGGAATTATTGACTTGGAGATGATTTTGGTAGCTAGATGAAAGCGAAAGGAAAGCTAAGAGAAGGAAAAAGCATAAAGAGAAAAAAGATGAAGAAGCTAGGAGCACTCTCGAAAACTGATCAGAGGCTTGAGGACCAAAATATGAGGAAGGTCATCTGTAGGATCAAATGCAACAGAGGATGAGCAAGGTGACAGCAACTTACTTCAGTCACTATTTGCTGACATCTTATAAGTCCAACAATATTTTTGCTCCCTGGGGATCCACGAGCTGTTGTTCCCGCCACCGTTTCCTCTACCTATCACAAGCTCATACCCACGCTTGGATCCTTACTTGGGAATTCCATGGCCTGTGATGTAACTGGCCCCTGACAAATTCCTCCACTCCCTTCCTTCTTTCTCCCTTTTTAATGGATTTCAACCTGGGGGAAAAATCCACATTGGTCAAATCTCTATCTATGTCATGGAGTCCCTTGTACATAGGAACATAGAGAAAAAAATAAAGCATGCTGTCTGGTCTCACATTAAATGCAAGACTCCAACTTCAAGTGGACATTTAATGCTTCTGGGCAAGCACACTCTCTTCCCCTCATCCTTCCACCTCCTGGTCGCCTAGATGTGTATTCAATGCCTTCTTATCTCGACTTCAACCTTCGCCTCCTCTATCGTATTCTCGCTCATGGCTGATGACTCTGCTTCCTATGTCTCCGATAAAATAACAAACGTAAGACAATTTCTGCAAGTTTCCATTACTATTCCTGTCTTGCCTTTGGGTCGGCTTTATGTTTCTCCATAGTATTTACCACCATCGGATAGGCTGCTTATTTTCTTTAAGTAGTTTGTTTATTGTGCATTCTTTCTTCTCCCCTGCCATGATAAGTTCTATGTATATACCGATGTCTGGCAAGTAAAGGGTGCAGTAAAAAGCATATGTGTGGTGTGTGTGTGTGTGTATACAGATTCTATTTGCATAATCTTATGAGGCATGACTTACAATCTTCCATTTACAAATGATGACACTGAGGCTCAGACAGTTTAAGTAACTTTCTAAAGACCACCTAGTAATTAAGCAGAGGGGCCAGATTCCAGCCCATGCTAGTCCAACCCAAAGCTTAGGGACATACCAAATGAAGTCTAAAATATTAGTTCAACTAGTCTGAATTCTTAGTGTCTATGCCCCAGATTATCTTTCCAGGTTTATCTTGCTCTGTTTTCTTACACAGACCTTATTTTTCCACCAAACTGGAAACTTTCTGTCCTTCAGAGCATCTTAGGCTGGGCCCGCACAGCCATTTATGTGGCTCCCTTCCAATGCCCGATGCGTGAGCCCTCTTATGCCTGTTGAAATTCTGCTTATTCTCCAGGACCTGTACGCTCACTCTCTTTTTCCCCTGTCTTTTCCACTGGATTTTTCTGTTCTCTCCTTTAGACGCAGCGATGTCACACATCTATCTTAGAGCACTTATTTGAATTGCAAAGCAGAGAGAGATGTTGTATCCCTGTCTCGAGGTCCTCCAGACTCCCCAGTAGATCATCAGCTCCTTGCAAAACATTTCTTTTTATATATTCCACGTAGAAACACCACTGCATGCTTTTCACTTGACAATTATAATGAACAGCCTTTGAGCACTTACTGCCAAACCTTGTTCTAAGCCATTATATATGTTAATGAATTCAATCCTCACAGTCCTGTGAGGACAGGTGCTATTATTATCCCATTTTAGAATGAAAAAGTGAAGTACAGAAGACTTGTCAAAGTCGCACAGCTAGTGATTGTTTGATCTGGGATTTGAACCCAGACAGCCCCTGGCTCCAAAGGACTTGACCGAGATACTGCCTTTTAGCTGGTTATTGGTAGACATGCTGTCAATATTGGTTGAATCCAGTAAGCTGATTCACAGCATTAAAAAATCACTACGAAAAAAATCTGGGGAGACCAGAGGAGCAGATGCTACCTTGTGCTATCTTATGTGACTATTTGATGAAGAATGGAAGTTATTATAATGACAAGCTTTTGCCTATGTTGGCTATTAGGAGATGCATGGAAGGTTCCAGTAAAGCTAATTTTATAAAATTAAGATAGAATTTACATTTCACATCAAGAGACAAAAGCCTAAATGCACCAGTGCTCAGTGTATTAAATTTTGCTTTCACGATCAAGTAGAAGACTGGATACGTAGAAATAAACTGTACATCTATGGTAGAGTTTCAAAGAGGCCTGCCAAGGGCGAAATATATCTGATTTTCTAGTTGCATAATCATCTCTGCAGGTGAATATGAAACTTCTCTCTCACCACCTTTCCTCTTTCTCTGCATGGCCTCAGGACAGAGTTGCCATCTTCTCTTCAGTCTTGCGTGAGAGGTGCTGGGATTTTTATGAGACACTGTTCAAACTGCAAAGAGTAAAAAGCTGTAATGAGATAAAGTGAAATCATGTGCGGTACTGGTTTTATTTTGTATTGCAAAGGAGAGAGTGCTTGGAGATGTCGCTTGAAAACTGTGCTAGAGAATCATTTTCAAAGTGTACCTGCAATGATCCTTTGTTTAGCATGTCACTGAGAGACAGGAGCTTCTATTAGTTACTTTAAACTCTCGTGTTATTTTCGTAATTTTCATATTATTTCTGTATTGTGGACAATTTTTTGATCCACAACAAAAGTGTTTTCTACAAGTCATGATGAAGTAAGTCTTCAGCATTTCAATCTCTACTTCTGGATAACATGTTCTTCTCTTGACTCCATGGAAGAATGAAAAGGCACATTTTTAGACTGACTACGGTTAGTAAATATGAATTCATTCATTTTTAAAAAATGATCTTAAAAATGTTGGAAACGTGTTACTTAGAACAGACCCCACCCCCACCCCCACCCTGCCCAGTACATCTGTTCATCCTTCAGGCTCTGCGGTCCGGCAGTCTTCTCTCAGGTCATTAGTCGTGCCCTGATCTTCTGCCATTTTGAATGGTCCAACGGTAAATGTGTACAAGCCTTATTGAACACAAGCGACACAAACTGCAGATTTTGATGATCGTGTTTTCTGCAATGATGTGGCCTTTTTAAATCTGATGATCTAGAGGCACTTTCCAAGTACTCTTCATTAGGCTCTGTAAAGATACAGCTACTTCAGAAGAGCCAGAAGTTTTTTGGAGGGCGGGCCCCTTGTAGTAAGGTTTCTCCTGCTAGATAAGTTTCTAGGAAGCCTTTAGCATCAGCGTACTAGCTAACATTGTTGTTAGAGGATGCATTTGGCTTCAGTAGATTTTTTTTGGAGGTTTTTTTCAATGTCTTTGCCCATTTCATAATGGGTGATTTGCAAGAACAACCTGTCCACTCCACACTGAGTGTACAGCAGTTTTTGACCCCAAACGGTGTGACCCCCCATGCCCCACCCTCCCTGTTCACCCATTCTCACCATGAGCGACTATATTTTCTTAATTTCCCTGAATGAAAAAAGTCCTCAGAGGGAAACTTTTTGCCTATTGAAAGAGGTGAAACAAACAAAAAGAAATGACAGAAGCACTAAAAGCCATCAAAATTGGCAAATTCAAAAACTCTTTTGAGCAGTGGAAAAGTGCTTTGACAAGTGTATTGCTTCAAACAGAGAGTACTGAAGGTGACTGAAGTTTAAACATGTAAGAATAAATACGCAATTTTTTACCAACCAATTCTGGATTTCTTGGAGTCTCCCTCGTATGATTCCCTCTTGGACATGATGTCAGTGGCACTTCAAGCATCTCCCGTTCTCTCCACGGCTACCACCACTGTTGAGTACACTGGGTAAACCAGAAATGATCCCCTTATCTTCCCCCAAAGGTCCTGAGACAGCATAAGGCAGTAAAGAAAAATAGGAAGTTACTTGTCTGGGAGACTTGAAGCGTCGTCTATGCATTACGTATGTGTGTGCCAGGATAACAGATTTTTAACAGCAAAATATTTTATATACTAAAGCTTTTTTTTTAACCAATCAATGAGCTATGATATGTTTACATGACCATTGTTTAATCTTTGGTTTGTAGAGTCTGCATTTAGTGTCCAAAGCAAGGAGAGTTTGGTGATTCACAGAAAGTTCCACCGATCATCTCCTAGCCAGAAACAGAATAATTCCCTTGAGAATTACTCTGGAATACTTGCTTTGGGCTAAATAAATTCTTTATGCAGTAATAATCACCGATACGTAGTGCCTTATTGCCTTATTTTACTTCAGACAGCGTTCTAAGTGTTTTTACATTTTATCTTATTTAATCTCACAACAAATCCTAAAAGATAGGAAGCATTGTCTCTGTTTGACGGATGGTAACTTTACAACACAGACAGATTAACATAAGTTTTCAAAATCAAACAATTAGTCGGGGGTGAAGTCAAGATTTGTACCCAGGCTTAGACATTTAAGAGAATGCCAGGCACTGTGGGCAGTTCATATAACTACTTCAAAATAAGTCTCCATTCTAACTTTAGGTATATCGTCTTCTACCTAATCAAAATGTATTTGTGACAACATTCTGTGACTTATATCTAAAGGCGAGAGCCATACAAGTTTGTATCAGGCGCAGCCCTGAAAATAATTTATATTAAAAATAACAGACACTATCTTGATCTGGTCTTCGTTTTACAAACTCGACATTTGTTTTCATAAGTATCTATAAAATTCCAAGTCATTTTGGTGCTAATGTGTGTTATTAGAATATTGTCATGTAAATGAACAATGATTAAGTCTGATTCTCACTTCTAAAACTGAAGGGTAAATCTGATTCTCACTTCTAAATCCTCTTTGCTTTTGATGTGGCATGATAGAACATGTCAAAAGTCCAAGTCTTGTCACTGACTATAATTTACATCATAATTGTTCCATTTAAAAAAACTGCTTCAGTGCTGTAAGCATCAAATTTTCCTGGAACCTACAATTTCCCATTTCCGGACTGAACTTACATTATTACTGTCCTTCAGTGAAAAAATTAATTAAAATAAATTATGCATTTTAAAAACTTCCACCAAAAAAAAAACAGCTTAAAAAATATGAAGAGATGTGTGGGTTCACAGATATGACCGTGAATGTTAAATTGGTGCCTTCCATAAAAATGAATTAATACAAAATACAATACCATGAAGTAATTTAAGAATGATGTCATATTTATACTATTGGCATTTTTTGTCCATTTTAATATTAACTCATGCTTACACAATACTATGTTCTATGTGTTTTATACTTACAAACTTGCTTAATCTCTACGATCATCCATCATAATCTCTATTTTACATTTTAAAAAAACATCATCACAGAGTATTTAAATATTTTATCCAAGGTTTTAAATCCGTTCAGTTTGATCACTTAGCCACTGTGGTAAATCACCTCTGACAATCAACTAAGTCAATCATTTTAATCATTCAAGATCAATGGAATCAGAAGTTACAACATTTAAGAACCCTGTCTCCTGTAGACTCTAATCAGTGGGGAAAAACACAGAAAAATATATTTACAAGTATTTTTAAAAATACAATTTTCAATATACATGTATAAGAACATAGTGGAGTCTGACCATATATGAGAAAGAGAGAGAGAGAGTCTAATGTTTCCTCTACCACTGACAAAGTAATTCATTTTATAGATAGCCAGATAGTATTAATGGTGTTTAGTTCCTTCAGATTTGAATAATAATTTAATGGCTATACAAATGCATTAATTAAGGTGACTTTAAGAAAATAAACTCATCTGTAAGCAAAGATGAGTTTAAAAAAATTTAAGTTGGCATGTTAATATTTTGATACATTTTTCTCAATGGTTTCTAAAAACAAGCTTTAAATGATTTAATTGCTGAATATGAATATTTTATAATAAATGTTTTCACTTATGCTTGTATTTTATTACCCAATATTATATACAAATCATGTGTACTGTATTTATGAGTGATTTAAGACATTTCTAAGGATAGACTTTACTTAAGGTTTTGAAATTGGATCCCAAGCCCTGTAATTGTGCGGCTCTGGTGAAATCCAGGTTAATTAATCAAATGTCCTGTGTTCTGTGAGGGTCATTAAAGCAGTGGCAAAGACAAGAACAACGTTTTTGTTTTAGTTGTGACCAATTGTGCTATATGACCACCCATTGTTTCTAAATTTATCAGAGTCTATCTTACAGAAAGCGAGTGTTTTTTTTAGAACTAGATAACAACCTGCTGTCAAGGGCATTGTTTTTCTTTGGTGGAAGCCTTAAAGTGTTGTAGAACACAGGTGTCAGGACAGAGCACTGCTTGGGCAGCCTGATCTCTTGTTGGTTACCCCAGGAAGGTCAAAGGAGTCAGTTCAGCCTCCAAGAGGAGTGACCATGAGTCACCACGGTCAGCATGGATACTAGTTTGGCCTTGAATGTGAGCTTTGATTGAAGACAAGGAAAAGGGTTTGAGGTCTAAGGAACTGGAAAGGAGTCAGTAACCATGGTTCACCTTGGGTGGGAGAGGACAGAAATAAACATTGTGGGAATACACACCAGCCAGAAGTCAGCTCCTAAGTGGAGGATTCAGGTTAAGAAGCATCCAGGTGTCATGCCTCAAGGAGCAACATAACCTTTCATCTTAAGGAGCGTGAATTCTTGAACCAAGCCACCTAGGTCTTCAGTAGGGTGACGTCAACGTAAATAGAAGTCCTTCCTGTGGAGTGCTACGTAAGGGAGATTCAGTGGTGAATAAGACTTGTTCCTGCTCCTCGAGTGATCTCCGTTGCAGCTTTACACAAAATAAATACGGAAGAGTTGAAAACATAGTGCAAACTTTCATATGTGCATAAAGGGGAGGGACTAATTCTAGCCAGGAGGAATGGGTGAGAGAGGCTTCCGAGAGGGCGTTGATATTGCACAGGAAGGAAAATCCATTGTGGACTGGTAAACCAAGATTTCTAACATTACTTTGAATGAGTGTGTCCATCCGCATGCCTCCTCCCTCAAGCTACGAGGAGCCAGAGGGCTAAGCCATGCCTTGTTTCCATGTCCCATCCACACCTAGTTCTCATCTGCCATCCAGTGACTAGCTAATCTTAGGATCTCACCAAACAGACTTCAATAAGTATGAGCTAACTGTCGTTGTTGTTGTTTCATAATGCCCTTTTTACAAAAAATTATTTTAGCCGGGCTCGGTGGCTCAGCCTGTCATCCCGCGCTTTGGGAGGCCGAGGTGAGTGGATTGCCTGAGCCCGCGGGTTCGAGACCCGCCTGGGCCACTTGGCGAGACCGCCTCTCTACAGTAAATAAAAAAATGAGCCGGGCGTGGTGGCGCACGCCTGTAGTTCTTACTACTCGGAAGGCTGAGGCGGAAGGATCGCCGGAGCCCAGCAGGTCGAGGCTGCGTTGGCCGGGAGCGGCCCCTGCACTCCAGTCTGGGCGATGGAGTGAGATGCCAACTCAAAAAAAAAAAAAAAAATTATTTTAAGGATGTGGGATACAACTCAGTGCTCGGTATACAGATGTTCATATGTAGGTACCCTTGTTAATGAGGTGTGCCCCCCGTCCCGGCAGTTTCCTACTACTGCCAATCCCTTTCTTTGAAGGTCTGCTTATGAGTGAGAACATGTGGTACTCAGTTCTTTGTTTCTGTGATGGATCACTCAGTATGATAGACTCTAAGTCTATCCAAGTTGCTGAGAAGTTCATCATTTTGTC
>CAUYQG010072652.1:0-15533 GCA_963574415.1 Tarsius wallacei | reverse complement strand
ACCACGCCTGGCTAATTTTTTTTGATTTATTGTAGAGATGAGGTTTCGCCTGCCCAGGCGGGTCTCGAACCCGCGGGCTCAGGCAATCCACTCACCTCAGCCTCCCAAGGCGCGGGATTACAGGCTGAGCCACCGAGCCCGGCGAGACTTGTCGTTTTACAGCAGCTTCTTCAAAAACCTGGGCTGAACACCCAAGCTGGCTCTCCTTAATATCACTCATTTGGCATGAGGAGGTGATTTCAGACAGTCCATTCTGACTACACCCCACAAACCTACAAGGAGATTCTCACCCCTGCCCCCTCAACCGAGGGAGAAGGAAACTGCTCCTTGTGGCTTTTGAGACCCAGACAGACAACAGAGACCTTGAGTGAAAACCCTGAATTTAATGTGATATTGGGAGAGCCTCATCCCTCCCTTTTTACCACCCACCCATCCGGCCTGTTGTGACTTGGGTGAGGGCTGTCCCCAGTCTCCGTCCTGCGGCTCTGGGTGTCATCCTGTTCCTTTGAGCTCAGTCAGCCTCCTGGGCTCGTCTCTCTGTGAATCTCCTGTAAGACATAGAAAGAGACATAACACGGGCTTTGCTGTATCAGCTCCATAATTCCTTTCTCCAATTTGTCCCTTCCTACTCATTGTCCTCTCACCCCCTCACCTTCTTGCATATTCATATAGTGCTTGCTTGCGCTCCTGCAGGCTCTCCTGGCGGGCCCAGGAAGACTTGGCAAATGTTAGGGCTGTGGGCTGAGGGGTCGCCGGGCCAGAGCTGGGGAACTGAGGTGATCACAATGTCAGAGGGCTTGCGAAGTCATCATCATTAAACACGCATCGAATGCCTACTTTGCAAGAGAGGCACTGTGCTAGGGTCTCAGGATCAAACAAGGAAGGCAGGGACAGGGAGTATGTAGACTGGCCCAACCCACCCCATCTCGGACTTGACCATTTTCTGGGTCTCACCTTGGGGTCAGAGGCTGTGGGTAGGGACTGAGTTCCCTCGGTGATATCTTCAGGCTTGAAAGCTACGGCCCCCTCAAGCAGATTAGTGATAGTCAAGTCTACACAGCCAGTCCTGGCTGGAGAGAAGAGAGGGGAGGAGACGGGAGTCCACTCCCTGCTCACCTTCCTTCACAATCCATTTCTCCTCCCTGGGTAGGGCCACCCTTTCCCATACCCAGATCTCTCTGGATGACACCCAGTGGCACATGGGGCAAAACCTCTTTGACTCTCTGAGCCAGAGTTGCCAGCTGCACATCAGGAGAAGGGCCCGGGGAGGGAGGGACAGAAGACTGGGCTGTGGGGGAAAAAAAAGATGAAATGTGGTAAGTAGAGAAACAGGAGGAAGGAGGAGTGACTAGCACAGGAATAGGAAAGAAATCACAGTAGGCTGACAAAACAAAAAGCTGTATGTACAGAGACCATACACACCTGACTGGGGGCGCAATCTGGGGTGTCTCTGTCGCTTCATGTGCTCTGCTTTGTCTGCTGGAGTAAGCCGTGTCCCTGTCTGGCCCAATTCCTTGGCCAGCAGCTAGGAAGAATTACAAGGTTCAAAGTGTCAGGATCTTAAGCCTTCCTCCCCACCCGGCTAAGAAAGGACCCCCACCTCCACCTTGCCCTGTGTACCCTACTACCTGTTGTACACGGAACGCAAACTCCTCATTCCCCTCCCCCAGTTGGCGATGAACAGGACGAAGCCACCTGCAAAAAAGAATTCAGGGCCATGTTGCAGGCACCCAGGGCTACCCCTTCCCCACTCTGGGACCTCTTTTCATGGTGAGGGTAGGGAGGTAGTAACTACTTTGAGTTGCCTCTGTGATGGAATCTTGAGACTAGAAGACCTACAAATGGACAGGGCAGAGGCTACTAATTCCTTGACCTTGAGGGAAGCCTTTCCCCAGCCACCAAAAAGTGAGGACAGTTAATACCTTACTTGATACACCGTGAAAGGGACGAAAAGTGACCACAGCAGTTCTGAGACCCAGGAGGCATCTGACACTGTCTGAGGGGAGGACATGAAGTGAGACCTAAGCCAAGGCCAGGGGTGGGAAACTTCCCCTCCAAGCCCAAGAGATTCCCTGTCCAATACACACTCACCACAGAGACTAGGGGTCTCTGAACTTGCAGGGTAAGAGGCTGTACCACATCCTGGATAGAAAATGGCCAGGAACTAGAAGAGAAAGAAGAGAGGAGGACAGGAGTCCAGCCAGCCTAGTCAGCAGCTCAATGGCTGACTTAAAACAGGCAACTTGCTGGGCTCGGTGGCTCAGTCTGTAATCCCAGCACTATGGGTGGCTGAGGCGAGTGGATTGCCTGAGCCCGCGGGTTTCAGACCAGCCTGGGGAGCATGATGAGACCTCGTCTCTACAATAAATAAAAAACTAGCCGGGCGTGGTAGCACGCGCCTGTAGTTCTGGCTACTTGGAAGGCTGACGCAGAAGGAATGCCCGAGCCCAGTGGGTGGATGCTGGGGTGGCCATGAGCATGCCACTGCACTCCAGCCTGGCCAACACAGTGAGACTCCAACTCAAAGCAAAAACAAAAACAGGCAACTGTCCAACTGAACAAGTAGATAAGGGGGGAATAAAGACATTCAGGGGAAAGAACTAAAAGTAGACATTAAAGGAAGTGAATTAGGAACGGAGGGACCTAAGGGTCGATAGAGGTGAAAACTCAAGGGTCCACGAGCTTGACCAATCTAGTCAGCACTTGCCAATGCCTGTGACACCAACCCACCTGAAGCGCAGGAGCCCCTCCCGGCCATTGGTGGCCTCTTCCTCAGGGAACAGCAGCAGAGGGGTGGGAGGAAGCCTCGTGGAAGCACAGAATCTTTTGAGGGACTCCACCAACTCCCCCTGCCCGTCCATCTCCATGAAGCCCCGAGACCAGCACACAAAGCTGGGGGGATTGTTGAGCAGAGGCTGGGAGCCGCGAGAAGAGAAAGCGAGAAACGCGTCATTTAAGAAAAGTGACGTCGGGGCTGGGATGAAGGCTCGGCATCCCCCACGGGAAACTCGAGGGGGGAGAGGGGAGCCTGCGCTGGGCCCGGGGAGCCACCCGGTGGCGCGCTCGACCTCGCCGCCACTCACGGTGCTACAGGTGGTGAGCAGGTTGACGATGTTGTGGTCAAACGGCGTCACGTGGTTGGAAATGAGGACTCGGACGCGCTGGTCCCGGAGTCCCCGGTCCTCCTGCCGGGCCACGAGCCCCAGCACCGCGCACATTGTCCGCACCACGAACCTGGGGGCACAGGCGGCGGTGACGGCGTGGCCTCGGCCGGGCCTCTCCCTGACACTCCCCGCGCGCCCGGGTCGGAACCTGCGGAGGACGCTGTCGGGCAGCGCGCAGCTGACCAGGAAGACGTGGATCCCGAGGAAGAGGCGCAGCACCAGGAGGCAGAACCCGACCGGCGCGTAGAGCAGCAGCGCGAGCAGCAGGAAGCCGTCGCCCGGGAGCCTGGGGGAGAGAGGCGAGGGGGTCGGCGCCGGAGGCCCGGAGACGCGGGAGCCGGCCTCTTCCCGCCGGGCTCTTACCGGTGCGAGTCGAAGAGCCGCTCCGGCCCCGGCGACGGGGGAGGCTCCATAGCTGACACTTCAGGAACGCCGGGCCGCCGCCGCTGCCGCCGCCATCTTCGCGCCGGGCCGCAGGGGCTCCTGGGAAGGCGGGGTCTTCGGGCGTCCGCCCAGCGGGCCGGGGCCCAGAGGCCTGGGGCGCTCCGGAAGGGCTAGCGGTCCCGGCATGCCCCGCGGCCCTCTGGGCCGCCCCGGCGCTCGCGCCCCGCGGGGACCACAACTCCCGGCATCCGCGGGCGGGGCGGGGCGGAGGCGGCCTCCCGGAACCTGGAGGACTTCAGGTCCCGGCGTGCCCCGCGCCCTGCCGCCCGCTCGCGGCCTCCGGGGCGCCGCCTCTGCGCAGGGCGGGCGAGGCGGCGGCCGAGGCGGAGCTGATGGCTGCGCTGAGGGCGGGGCGGGGTGCGGGCTGGAGCCTCCGAGGGTGGCGGGCTTTCGGGGGGCTCCGCTGGGGGAAGGGGCCCGTGCAGTCCCCTGACCGCGGGGCCCTGCTGACGTCAGGGACTGCCGACCCCCGGGCCCGAGTGACTTGTGGGACCCCCGCTCTCCGGGCCCGCTTGTCTTGGGGGGTTCCCGGGTCGCGGGCGTGTCTGGCGCCTGCAAGCCCCGACGCCCGGGCGCGACCGACTGCGGGGACCCCGGATGCCCGGGCCCGGGAGGCCGCGGGGACCCGTGGAGCCCGCCTGCGCGCGTGGCTGGCGGTGGCGCTGGGCGCCGGGGGGGCGGCGCTGCTGCTGTCGTGGGGCGGGGGTCGGGGCCCGCCGGCCGTCTTCGCGGCCGTCCCCGCCCCGCCGCCCGCCTCTCCCCGGAGCCAGTACAACTTCATCGCAGACGTGGTGGAGAAGACGGCGCCGGCCGTTGTCTACATCGAGATCCTGGACCGGTAATGGGGGTGGGCCGGGAGGGCTGAAGCCACGGGCTGGCGGCGGGCGGGCGGGAGGGGCCGGAGCTCCTCGGATCCCTGCTTGTCTTCCATCCCAGGCACCCGTTCTCAGGCCGCGAAGTCCCTATCTCAAACGGCTCAGGATTCGTGGTGGCTGCCGACGGGCTCATCGTCACCAACGCCCATGTGGTGGCCGATCGGCGCAGAGTGCGTGTGAGGCTGCCGAGCGGCGACACGTATGAGGCCGTGGTTACAGCTGTGGATCCCGTGGCCGACATCGCCACGCTGAGGATTCAGACCAAGGTGAGGGTCAGGGCCGGCCAGGTCAGGTTGGAGCTGTCTGTCTGCTCGCATCTCCGCATCTCCGGGTGACAGGTCTCTGGTGCCCGTTGTCCCTTAGGAGCCTCTCCCCACGCTGCCTTTGGGACGCTCAGCTGATGTCCGGCAAGGCGAGTTTGTTGTTGCCATGGGAAGCCCCTTTGCACTGCAGAACACGATCACATCTGGCATCGTGAGCTCCGCTCAGCGTCCAGCCAGAGACCTGGGACTCCCCCAAACCAACGTGGAATACATTCAGACCGATGCAGCTATTGATGTGCGTCCTGGTGTGAGAGAAATGACAGACTAGGGTGGAGGAGAGGGGAGAGTCTATATGATGTAGGCATCAACTCATACATGGTAGAGCGACCTGTATACAGAGGTTGGCCTGCAAAAAGTGGCCACTCACTCATGGGCTGGGAAAGGAGAATCTGGAGGAAGTACTGACGTCCGGTTATGCCCTCAGGCTTAGAATCCCCAGATCTCTTCCATGTTTTCTCCTTGTCCTGCAGTTTGGAAACTCTGGAGGTCCCCTGGTTAACCTGGTGAGTGGGCCATCCTTCTTTCCAAGAATCCCTGCCCCACGTCGGTGTGAGTTTTCCCTAATTCAAGGATGTTTGGTCAAGTTTCTGAGCAGGTTTTGTGGGCTGTCTCTCAGTATCCAACCAAATTTCCCCAACACCTGCTGCTACTTTTGTTCAGGCACCCTCACCCCCTGCTATCTGTTTGGGCTAGGGAACAGGGGGCTGTGTTTCTGCAGGATGGGGAGGTGATTGGAGTGAACACCATGAAGGTCACAGCTGGAATCTCCTTTGCCATTCCTTCTGATCGCCTTCGAGAGTTTCTGCATCGTGGGGAAAAGAAGAGTGAGCCTGGCTTATGGGGAAAGGGGTTCCTTTAAAGTGGTGGGTGGGGCACAGGGAAGAGGCATTCATTGGGACTTGCTGGAGGTTGGTCTACTGGGAGAAGAGGGAGGGGAAGGAAGGGTGTAGCTGGTGGGGCTCATTCATCCCTCTGTCATAGATTCCTGGTTTGGAATCAGTGGGTCCCAGCGCCGCTACATTGGGGTGATGATGCTGACTCTGACTCCCAGGTATGAGCTTTACGGAGAGTGACGTGTAATGTGACTGTCTGACTCCCGGGCCTGAGTGACTTATGGGACACCCCTGGCACCTCTGTTGAGCTTTGTTCTCATTTCTGTCTTTATCAAAGATGAGCTGCTTCACACTGGGTGCTATCACGAGTGCTCTCTCATCTCATCACCTTGACTTTCTTACCCCACACCATTTTGAACACCTGTCACCAGACTGATGTCATCCTGTTAACACTTTGAAAGGCTTCAATTCATTCACCTGGCATTTAAGGGCCATTTTCCATCTGTCTCTAAATCAGCCTTCTGCACCTGGCTACTATTACTTCTTACATGAATACTCTGTTCCAGCCAACTTGATTTCCTACTCCAATGTTTTTTTTTTTTACTTATGCTGTTCTTGTTTTACATAGTTGATATGAGACCTATTCTTTTAGGCTGAGCTTAAGTTCCCCCTCCTTAATGCTTCTCTTAATATTCTAACATGACGTTAGTGCTATTAACACTGTTTGTCATTTGGAACTAGTCATCTTTTAGTACATTTTCTACTTCTTAGAAGGCAGGAAGCGAATTGCCTTTTTATCCGCGGTACTCGGTGCACGTCCCATGTGTACACTTGTCAGTGTGTTGATGCAAGACTCGAGGTGAACTCAAGATGGGGAGAGTACCCGAGTTTGGCTAATAGGATTATCTGTGTACTTTCAGCATCCTTGCTGAACTACAGCTTCGAGAACCAAGCTTTCCAGATGTTCAGCACGGTGTACTCATCCACAAAGTCATCCTGGGCTCTCCTGCACACCGGTGAGGGAGACGCTGCGATGTGAGGTGGGGGTGGGGAAGACATGCATGTGCCCTTGAACTGGGTTGTCTACTCCCTCCTTTCTCTCTGTCCATTTTTCTCTGTAGGGCTGGTCTACGGCCTGGTGATGTGATTTTGGCCATTGGGGAGCAGCTGGTACAAAATGCCGAAGATGTTTATGAAGCTGTTCGAACCCAGTCCCAGCTGGCAGTGCGGATCCGGCGGGGACCAGAAACACTGACCTTATATGTGACTCCTGAGGTTACAGAATGAATGCATCAGCAAGAGTATGAGGCTCCTGCTCCGATTTCCTCCTCACCTTGCTAGCCTATGCTTGGAGGGCACTGGGACAGAGGATTAAATGAGCCAGTGGGGGCAGGTCCCTCCACCACCAGCACCAATCCCTGGGCTCTGAAGAATCACAAACACTTTTTATATAAAATAAAATTATACCTAGCAACATGTTATAGTCAAAAATGAGGTGGGGGAGCTGGATCTTTTCCCCCACCAAAAGGCTAGAGGTAAAGCTGTATCCTCTTAAACTTAGGGTAGATACTGGAACTGACCATCCTGACCTCACTGTTCAAGAAAATGAGCTGCTGTCGTCTTTCATTCTGGGCACTGCTCTTTGTGGTGTGCTCTGCTCGGGCCTGGGCCTGGGAGCACAGATTCCCCATGCCTGGCCACAGACACTGACAGCTGGCCTACGAAGGAGGGTGATGACTTCTGCTTGACAGTTCCACATCCAGAGCGCACAGCTGGATGATTGTGGTGGGCCTGCCGATATCAGGGGTTTCTTGGTAAGCTCCTGAGGTAATGGCATCCTCAGACCCCTGCCATTAGGGGCCAGTGGTGGATTGCAGAGGAGGGTGGTGGCACTTTAGATGATCTGGTTGCTGGTCTGGCCAGGGTAGCGTTCGAACCTCCTGTTGGCCTCTTCACTAAAGGCATCACCTGCAGGGTGGACAGGAAGGTTAGGAGATACCCTGCACAGAGGCAGGAAGACAGAACCCTTGTGGGGAAGGGCGAGTAGATGTGGAGAGACTGAGAGGCCCTGAGGTGGGTGGGAAGACACAAAACATAGGGAAAAGGGTGAAAGCCTTTCCCTCCCATCCTCCAATCTTCCTGGATTGCTTTTCCCATCAAATACCAATGTGGCAGTTGTGCACCCAGATGCGGTGTCCATCATATTTGCAGTTACATTTCATTGCATTGTTGGTGAAGTCACTCTCTGCTACTTCAAAATTTGGGTTGATGACCACCTGTGAGTGAGAGAAAGGCCACTTAGCCCAGCCGCATTCCTCAAATCCAAAGGTGTCTTTAACACACCTTCCACAGGCCATCCGGAAGCCCCAGACGCAACACACCTGGAGAATGTAGTTTCCTGGCTTCACATCCGTGATGTCAATCCACTGACAGTCGATGTCGTGCCGGTAGAGATCCCAGCAACCCACGGTGATGCCCTGCTCTCCAAAGTTGGCACACTCGTACCTCTTGGCGACATCTGGAGGGATTGGCATATGTCAGTGTAAGGAAAGGCTGTGCGATGGATGGATGTAGTCACTCCAGGCCCCAACTCACCCTCCTGACACTCAGTGTCTTCAAGACAGAAGCTAGCTTTGTGGCCCTCAGCCACCTTGGTGCCATTTGGAGTCAGGATATCATAGTGAGTGAAGATGTCCATACTGTGGTAATGCCTGTGGGGACAAGAGAACTCCTGTCTGCCCCCAGCAGGCTTGCGCCATCCCCTGTGGCCTTGCCCTTCTACCTGACCCCTGACCCTCTCACCCATGGCACTCGTGCCACACCCAGGAATGGCGCCCAGCCTTGGGCCTGAAGTCAGCTCGTCCCAGGTTGTGGATCTGGGAGGAGAATCGGAGCAGACGCCGGTGGCCATAGGGCCAGTTGGCTGAGCGGGCCGAGCTGGCCAGGCAGTTCTCTTCTGCAGCACAGTACAACATGTGCAGGGGCCGGTCCTCGATGTAGGCAGTCTCCTGCACCAGCGCCGAGTGCAGCAGCAGGTCTGATGCGGCTGCGCCAAGAAAGGAGAAGAGCATTAGAAGTCTCCGCTGAGGGGCAGGTACAGATGGGTGGGCTTCCATCCCTCCCTAGAGTGTGTGAGGCTGGTTTTCTGTGGGGAAGGAGGACCCCTCCAGAATTCAGCCTCTTCTTTCCCTACAGAGGGGTAGCCGACCCAGAGCCTCCCTTCCCTGACTTGTGTCACTCACTCTCAGAACAGATGACTCCAGCAGTGAAGCGGGTCTCTGTTCTCTTGCAGGTGATGCGCGTGCCATGATGGGCACATTGGTCTAGGGACAGCTCAGTGCCTGTGCAGCGCACTCCACTCATTACCACCTCTGTGATGTTCCCAGAGTCCCAGTACCAGGTCTCCTGGGGGCATACGCAGGCATTTCTGTGAGGCCCCGGGACCCAGCCTCCTAGGCTAAGGGACTCATCACCATAGTCCTCTGCCCAAAACACAGGCTTCAGAGGCAACGCTTGGGCTCCCCTCTTCCCACTCACCTGCAGGCCATGGTTAGCATAGCCCAGACCAAGTTGCCTACAGGCCACCATGGCCTCCAGGGTCCCCCAGTCATCCCCACAGATGAGGCCCCAGCGAAGAGGTCCAGGTCCCCCTATTTGCACCTCGACTCGCCCCTCATGTCGGCTGCGGCCTCCACTGAGTCGGATCTGTAGTGACACAGAATGGAAGTGCTGAGGAAAGCTTTGGGGTGGGGTGGTAGGGGTCTGTAGCAGGGATGGCCCAAGAATGATTCAGAGACACATAAGGGATAGCAAATGGTGAGGTCGGTTAGGAGCTGCAGGATGGCAGGGACCTGGGCAACGGGCTGGGGCTGCCAGACTACAGAGTGGAGGCCAGGACTGGAGAGGATGAGAGACGAAGACCTCACCAAGTTGAAAGTAGGACTGACCTTGGCCTCCACCCCAGTGTAGGGCAGATTGCATCGGACCCCAGCATCCTGGCTATGGGAACAGTCCTCTGCCGTGATGTTCTTGTGGGGGCACTTCCAGAGGGAGGGCTCCTGCCCAGAGCACCGAACTTCACTCAAGTGGACGGCACCCATGCCTGGGGTCAGACGCCAAAGGTCAGGAGGTTGTGAGCAGGCCTCCATTGGCCACCCGGGGACTGCTAACTTCCCAAGGAACGTACCCTCCGGAGTGTGGGTTTCTTTCCTCCCTTCCCTCCCACCTCCACACCCCCTCACCCTGCCCCATGCGGGCCCCACTCAGAGCTTCTCGAGCACTCCCGAAGCCCAGCTCCCGACACACCACGCTGGCTGCCTGCAGGTCCCACTTGCGGTCACAGACTGTGCCCCACGTGCCAGCCTTCAGGACTTCTACCCGGCCCTCTCCAGGGTGGGCCCCACCCTTTAGACGCACACGGGCCTACAGAAGAGAGAGACGTGCCCAACAGAGGTGAGTGGAGACATCGGCATGGAGAGAGCCAAGCAGACCTGGGAGATTAATGAGATTCTGGTGGGAGGGAATGGGTGGTATCAGGTCTGTGGCCCACCCCCTGGAAGGTTCCTCTCTGTCCTCAAAGGTCAGGGCTGTGTTTAGTCAGGAGGTGGCCAGGCTAGGGGTTCCCCACCTGGGGTGGGAAAGGTCATAGTCACTGTCTCACACACCTCCCCCTGAGGCTTCGACTGCTGTTGCTTCTTCTGGCCACTGGACGCCGCGTAGAGAGGGCCTGGCACACAGCTCACCACCGCAGGGGCCCCCCCAGGGCACCTGGTGGTGTCATTGGCACGATAGAACTCCAGGGAACAGAGGGAGAGGTGGGCTTCCGTGCCCACGCACGCCACCCCATGCAGACCAAAGGAGTGTTGCTGCCGCTGGGCCAGCAGCCTGGGGGGACAGGAGTGAGGTGCAGTCGGGTAAAACAATGCTCCTGCCTCTTGGCCCCAAACCCTCCTCCCACTCCACGCCGCCACCAGCCCCCAACCTTTCATGACCACTGCGTCCCTTCTTCTCTCCCCTTCTGTGTTCCCCTCAGGAGAGACAAAGGAATTGCAGGGTTTCCAGGCTGAAAGAGCCTCAACTCTCCAGACAGGAGGGTCCCTAGGGACCTTTGGCAGCAGGAGAACCCAGGGGAAGGATGGCTGGTCTTGACTTCCCTGACCGAAACATTGCTCCAAGTGCTTTCAGGCTGCTGGCCCTTAAAGGAGGCTGAGGCTGCCGTGCAGATAGACTGGAGAGCCGGGACTACCCAGCTGGAAGAGACGGTCAGGATTGGCCAACACAGACAGGAAGCCTGAATAGCCAGGGTGGGCAGATCCTTCTATGACACTGAGATGGAATAAATGAGTGAGTCAGGACGCAAAGGACTGAGATAGTCTTCGATCCAAATGGCTTCTCAGAGGCTAGTGGGGTTTCCAGGCCAGAGGCTCCGTAGGACATAATATGATGGGCAGTCACAGGAAGAACGGACCAGAGGGTGAACATAGGAAGGACTGGCACTGGCATATGCAGGAACGAAGATGCATAAATGCAGGACAGACCAAAGTTTGAGGGAATACAAACTTCTGGAAGGAAGAGAAGGAAAGTGGATGTGAATAACAAAATGGCAAAGATGGCCTACAACCTGAGCTCAGCTGGTCACAAACTGTGCCCTCTTTAATGAGGCAGTTGGGGCTTCTGCAGTTTAAACATAACAGAGTGTCCCATAGTGATCTGAGCAGGAAAATGGGACTAAACTTGAGATATCGAGGTTCATGCTGCAGAGATTTTTGAGAGAATGAGGGGATTTGGCTTGTTGATACCAATGGGATGAGATACAGCAGTGAGGCATGCAGGGAAGTACACTCTTCCCAGAACAGTAGGGTCGAGTCTGGAGAGGAAGGAAAGCAGATGAGGCCTGGTATTGGTGGAATGGGCCTGTGAGGCTGATGTGGTCATATGTCATTGCAGTAATGTGCCCCATCACTCGATGTCAGGGGAAAGGAAATATGATGACTCGAAGCCAATGGCTAGGAAGACACAGGGAGGAGGGAAAGTCTATACACAAAGCAGACAAAGGAAGCCTGGAGATTTTACAGAATACCTTTGGAAGCTCAGGATAAATGGATCCTGAAGATCAAAAGATCAGGCACTCTCCCAAAGTCCTGTTTGGCTGAAAATAAAAGTCAAAGAGGCCATCACAGGAAAAAGACATCTATCTTCAAAACACTTTCCTCCCTCTTCTCTACAATGAACAAAATAAAATTGGCAGTGTGTGCCTCAACGTGGGGGTCAGGGAAGGTCAGAGTATGACCATGTTGGGCAAAGACGACTTGACCCTAAGCTAGAAGGTTACACTACAAGACCACCCTCAAAATCTGAGCTCCTCTGAAACCACCAGACGGAGAAGCTGGGGAATGAGGGATGTCAGGGGACCACTGGATGAGACTGGAACTTGCTGAGGGGAGGCAGGGAGAAGGGGATGATTTCTCTGTACCTCAGTCCCTGCTAAAGAAGTTATCCAGGAGACTTTTAACGTGCAAGCTGCCTTTTGAAGACAAGTTATATGTAATCCCCAGGGCTGGAAGTTTTCCACTTCCCTGAGTTCTGAAGGAGCCCAGGAGGACAGTTATGGAACTGGGAGCCTAATCGTGTAGACTGAGCCCCAGAGACAGGGGCTGTCATCTGACTCCACCCCTAGTAAAGGTTTCAGAGGGGACCCTGAGTCTCACTCCATCTCAGGCAAGCTGGTAGTATTTATTTTAAAACATCAATTGAGTAAAAGTAGGATGGGAACACGCAAACTTAACCTCTGGGAAGAGAGGCAAGTATGGCTTCTGAAGGAGAAAAGTGCCAGATTATCTCCTAGAACTCCCTGGGGGAAGAGAGTAAGCATGTGGAACAAAGTAGTCAGTGAATGAAAAAAATGAAAAATCCTATGACCAGCATAATTTCCCAGGGACCAACACATGGACCAGCCATACTTGATGTTTCGGTCAATGCCCTTCCACCTCTCGGTCAGCTCTTTCGGCCCATCAGGCCTCCTGGACCCCTCCCTGACCACAGCCTAATTCCTCAGCTTCATAGCTCCGTGCTCCCTCTCCTCTCCACCCCACCTGAACTTTATTTACCTCTTGGTTGGCACCCTGCCCACTCGGGGTTTGGATTTGACTTTAAACTTGGTGATTGGTCTGCAAAAAGGAGAAAAAGTTGGTGGGGGGTAGTGGTTAGGTGTGTGGCCCAGGAAAGGCAGAGGGCTATTTTTCTGTTTCCAGGGAGAACTCTTCATGCAGAGCGTGGGGAAAGGCAAAGTGAAGGACGGCCAGGTTTTCCATACACACAGCTAAACACCACCAAACCGAATGTCAGGAGTGCATGCTGCTCTCTGGATTCAGCAATAGTAGTGGGAAATACAGGTGGGGGAGAGGAAAGGGGGAGGAGGAAAGCGGAGGTGAAGGGAGGAGAATGGGACGCAGGTGAACTGAGGGAGGGTGTGGAGAGGGGGATAGGAGGAGGAATGCAGGTGGCTGAGGCTGGAATCCACACTATTTGGGGAAGTATAAAGATGAGTGGCTTCTCCTCAGCCATTGTTTACTACATTATTTCCTCTTTGTGTTCCCTAAGATCAAAGCTCGCCCAGCCCCATGCCTGCTCCCATCACCTCCCCCAGGGAATGGCCATTTTCGGGTCACAACCCTGATCAGCTTGGGTTCTGGATGGACATGGATAGGCTGCCATCCATCCATCCACCTCCTGGGCCACAGGGGCGAGCAGGAGGTCCCGGGGCTCTTGCCCCATTACCTTCCAAGGGGCTTGGGGCGTCGGGCCGAGGCTTTGGCCGCTCGCTTCCTCAACTTTCTGTGAGGATAAGACAATAGCAGTCAGAATCGGTGCAGAACCAAGTAGGGAAGGCTGGTGCAACTAGGACCAGGGGCAAGATTTCTTGTCTGGTAGTCAGAAGGGCTCATGATGGCAGGACATTTTGACGTTAGACACACAAGGCCCTGCCCTTCATAACTACTTGGCTTCATCAGCCCATGACCGGGTGGGTGAGCAGCAGTAAGGGCCACGGACTTAGGACATACAGTGTCCCTATGCCAGGATCCTCAGAAGTTGTCTAAGGTAGATGGGGAATGAGGACTCCTGGGTCCAGATACTAGTGCTGAACCTCAGCAGATGGTTAAGGGGAAGCTGTTAGGATTGTCAGAATTGGCAGACTGACCAGGATAGAAGAGAGAGAACTTGGCTGGGTCAGGCCTCGGGGGGTTGACTGTATCATTTTTGTCTGGATGTGCTCTTTAAGAAAGGCCTCTGTCAGCGTCCCAGGCCAAGGACCAGGACCAAGGATAGATATCCAAGGACATTAACTTGGTCTGCCTAGAGGGCACAGGGCAGGCCCCTTAGGATGACAGCCCCTTTCTTGCTCAAGCTCCAATCCCTTATGCTTTGGTCATTCACAAACTGAGCTCATCTCCCAAACTTACTTCCTGGGAAATAAATCTTATTTCTTTTTAATTGGCCTAAATAACTGATGTATGTCATTCTTCAAGAAGTTTCCTTAAGTCTACTGTCTTAACAGGTCTGTTTCTCTCTCATTCTCCCTTTTATTTGGAAGTCTTCAATTATGGCCTCTCTTTGTATAGAGATGACTATATAGAGATGTATAGAGATGAATGCAGGTCTTGTCTGTCTGTCCTTATACATTTATGGGATTTCCTGTTATCTCAGTTGTCCTTTCTTTGAACATGTTCAGCTTTGCTGTTTCTCTTGAGTCATATTTCAACATACTACATTAAGCCTTCATGGGTTCTGCATCCGTAGATTTAACCAACTGCAGATCAAAAATATTTGAAAAAAATTGTTTCTGTACTGAACATCCAAAAACTTTTTCCTTTTAATAACTCCCTAAACAATACAACAACTACTTACATAGCATTTACATTGTATCAGGTATTATAATATAGAGATGACTTAAAGTATACAGAGGATGCATGTAGGTTATATACAAATACGATACTGTTTTATGTAAGGGACTTATGCATCCTTAGATTTTGCTATCCTCGGGAGGTCCTGGAACGAATCTCCCAGTGGATCCTGAGGAACGACTGTTTACAGTGTGAAGATGCACTGGAGTTTTAATATATGTATTTTATTTATTTATTTATTTATTTTTTGAGTCAGATTCTCACCCTGTTGCCCAGGATGGAGTGCAGTGGTATGCTCATGGCCCCTGCAGTCTCGGCCCACTGGGCTCAGGTGATCCTTCCACTTCAGCCCTCAGCCTTCCATGTAGCTGGAACTACAGGCATGTACCACCATGCCCAGCTGATTTTTTTGATTTATTGTAGAGATGAGGTCTTGTCAAGTTGTCCAGGCCGGTCTCAACCGGACTGAGGCAATCCTCTTGCCTCCGCCTCCCAAAGTGCTGGGATTACAGGTGTGAGCCACTGTGCCCAGCATATGTATATATTTTAAACCAGTCAGAAGCTGTTTGGTAATTCCCAGTTTCTTCCTGAGGATGTGCTTAGTTGCTATTTGTCAAAACATCCAATAGGTCCAACATTCCTAACAAAGCATCCAAAGCTCTCAAGTCTCTTTCCTGAGATGCTACTAAGAGTAAAAGTCTTTCATCTTTATTTTTATTTTATTTTTGGTAGTGATGGGGGTCTTGCTATGTTGCCCAGGCTGGTCTAAATAAGAAACACTTGACACTTTCTTTCACCAATCAAGCTGGAAAGAGCCTCTTGATCTCTGGAGTAATATTAAAAAAATTTAGTATTAGCCGGGCTCGGTGGCTCAGCCTGTAATCCCGCGCCTTGGGAGGCTGAGGTGAGTGGATTGCCTGAGCCCGCGGGTTCGAGACCCGCCTGGGCAACTTGGTGAGACCTCATCTCTACAATAAATCAAAAAATTAGCTGG
>CAUYQG010072648.1:0-18090 GCA_963574415.1 Tarsius wallacei | reverse complement strand
TACTTCAGTCAGAGATGGAATCAGTGCCTCCGAGGGGTGGGTGCCCAGAGCCTCCTAGGGTGACCGGAGGCTCAGTCTGGGATCAATGCAGTCAGGGATGGAGCTGAGACCCGAACCTTCCCACCCACGAGGGAGCAGCCCGGGATGCAATAGCCGGCCCTGCGTCAGACCGGGGGTCCCTGAGCCTCGGACCAATGCGTCCAGCTTTGGGCAGTGGGGTAGGGGAAGGAGGGCAAGAGACTTTTTGGGGAACTCACATTCGGAGAATCTCACAGTTCCGCCTGTGTTGCTGCCATCTTGACCGCACCCCCTAGATTAAATGTTTAATCAGCACTTTACAAATAGAAATATGTAGTTTTTTAAAGATCAATATTTTATTTTTTAATTTTAATTTTTAAAAATTTACTTTATTTTAAAGATGTGGGGTACAATTCAGGATTAGGTACACAAGTGGTCATCATACATGTAGTTTGGGCCTATCTTTGGTCCCCACTTTGCCTGATTAAAGAACAATATTTTTAAGATCAAATCAATGAAGAAAAACTTGGTTCTTTATAAACAGTATTTGGGGTCTAAAGTTCATGAATTTGATTATATTCTAAAAATATAGCAAATATTAAATCTATCTAAAGAAAGATGTTCTTAGTATAATGGACTTCTCTCAAATATTATTTAAATTGAAACATCTCATTTTCTTATCCATTTAGAAATGATTCCAAATTTTTATCCCCTCTTTGTCTATTTTACTCACTCAAAAATGTGCCTGATCTCATATTACTGAAAAGTACTCTTCATAAATTGGAGAAAGCTGTGTTTTTGCTCAATTCTATAAATTTGCAACTGTAAACTAAACCAACAAATAAACATATACACCAGTATTCACTGAAAAACACAATTAGGCAAATTAAAGACAGTTCCTGAGTTGTATTTTGTCAGGGATATAATGTGTGTACATTTAGTTAATACAGCTTACTCTGAGTCTGTTATAAATATTTACTAAAGCAGGTGACAACTGAGAAAATTAGTGCATGCAAGAATATAATTTTCTTAAGAATATAAAACAGATAAAAATTCAGAAAGGAAAATTAATGTCTGTTGATGGTCTTATAGAAATGACTTTAAAATGAATCTAGAAAGAAAATAAAACACATCTGGTCTCCAGGGCACAAAATTTAATTCGATTTTTATCTGTAATGTTTTCAAAAACCTTCTGACATATTTGTAAGTTTCTTTAATTTCATTTAAAAATACCTGGGGACCTCCCAGTCCAGAGTAAATTTGGAGGCCAGAATACCAAAACATTTTCAGGAAAAGTTTTGCTTTCAGACTTCCCCCAGGATGTAAAATCTCTTGAGAATAAATTTGCAGAATTATAGAGATGTTCTTCTAAACTTTCACTTGGTCGGACAGCCTGCTTTTTGATGTTTTTCCCTCTATTACTAAGTAAAATGTAAAACAGCCTACCAATCAATCAACCAACCATACCAAAAAGATTGGACGGTAGAAATGTATAGTTTGTGAAATTGTGACTGCCTATAGTAATTGTTTCAAAAAACATGATTTGAAGGATGAATGGATGGTGATTCTAAGCACATAAAAGAATTACAGTCTCTTATTTTCTCTGGTTGATAGCATATGACCTAAACTTTTTGTCTATAACTGTTTTGTTTTTCTTTAGCAAAAACTACCCTTACAGCTAGCCGGGAAACTCAACTCAACTCAATTCAATGTGTTTGACTGTTGTGGACTGAATTGTTTTTCTCTCAAATTCATATGTTGAATTCCTAACCCCTAGTATACCTCAGAATGTGATTGTATTTGGAGATAGGAACTTTAAGGTAAGTGAAGAAGTAAAGAAAGTTAAGTAAGGCTTTTACAGTGGGGCCCCAATTTAATCTGACTGGTGGCCTCTTAAGAAGAGAAAGTTACAATGTACAGAGACATTGGAGATGCATATGCACAGAAAAATAACCATGTAAGGACCCAAGGAGAGGCTGGCCATTTGCAAGTCACAGAGAGGGAACTCTGGAGAAACAGAACCTGCTAATACCTTGATTTTGGACTTCCCGCCCCCAGGACTTCCAGAAAATACTCATTTGTATTTGTTATGGCAGCCCTAGAAAATCACTACAGTGATAATGAAGGAAGTACTAAATCTTTGAAGAAAAATTATGATGTCATTTAAATCTCTTATAAGGGTACACACGCTGGCATTTGAACTACAGGCCCTTGTATATCTTGGTGTTGAACTTATCTAGCTTTCTATTGCTGTTATCTCTCATTTAACACATGTACCTATCTGAGTTCTCATTTATCTGCCTCCTTTTATCCCACCTGGCCTGTTTGCTGTTCCTTTCATCCACCTCCCAGTGTGTGCCGTAGAAAAACATGTCAAAACTGGATTATGTTTTCTCTCCACTTTCTAAAAAGTTATGATAAAAAACACATAACAAAACTTTATCAACCTTACCATTTTTTAGTGTATAGTTCAGTAGTGTTAAGTATATCCACACTGTGGTGCAAAGCATCTCTAGAACTTTCCCATATTGCAAAGTTGAAAGTTTATATGTATTAAAAAACGACTCCCCTTTTTCTTCTTCCCAAGTCCTTGGCAAACATCATTCTGGTTTTTGTTTCTATGAGTTTGACTAGTTTAGACTCTTCATATAAGCAAGTTCACACACTATTTGTCTCTTTGTGACTGGCTTATTTCACTTAGCTTAATGTCCTCAAGTTTCATCTATGTTATAGTTTTGTGATAGGGTTTTCCACCTTTTTAAGGCTGAATAATGTTCTATTGTCTGCATACACTGTATTTTCTTGATTTAACCACTTGTCTGTTGATAACATTTGGGTTGTTTCTACCTCTTGGGTATTGTGACTGATGCGACTCTGAACATAGGTGTGCAAATACCTCTCTGAGACCCTGCCTTCAGTTGTATTAAATATTTACCCAGAAGTGGATTTGCTAGATCTTATAGTAGTTCAACTTTTTATATTTTGAAGAATTGCCATAATTTTCCATAGCTGCTGCATCATCTTACATTTCCATCAATAACACATGAGTTCCATTTTCTCCACATCCTAGCCAATACTTGTTATTTTGATGGTAGCCATTCTAATGAGTATACCTTGTTGTAGTTTGGATTTGCATTGAACTAATGACCAGTGATATGGAATATCTTTTCATATGCTTATTGGCCATTTGTATACCATCCTTGGCTACTTTGGAGACGTATTAAAGTTCTTTGTTTATTTTAAAGTCAGGTATTTGGGTTTTTGTTGTTTTTATATGTTCTGGGTATTAACCTTTTATCAGATGTATGAATGGCAAGTATTTTCTCCCAAGATCTAGGTTGCTTTTTCCTTCTGTTGGTGGTACCCTTTGATGAACAGAAGTTGTTAAGTGTGCCTATTTTTACTTTTGGTGTCTGTGCTTTTGGTGTCATTTCTAAGAAATTCATGCCAGATTCAATATCATGAAGATTTTTCGCTATTTTTTTCCTAGGTGTTTTACAGTTTTAGGTCTTACTTTTAGATCTTTTCTACATTTTTGACTTAATGTTTGTATATGGCAATGTAAGGCTCTAACTTTATTCTTTTGCATATGGTATCCACTTTTCCCAACACCGTTTGTTGAATAGACTGTTCTTTCTCTATCAAGTGGTCTTGGCACTTCTGTGGAAGATCGTCTGACCCTATATGTAAATGTTTATTTCTGGCTTTCTATTCTAACCCATTGTTGTACATGTCTGCAATGTTTTGATTACTGTAGGTTTGAAATATGTTTGAAATTAAAAAGTATTGTACCTAAAACTTTGTTCTCTCTCGAGATTAATTTGGACATTCAGGGTCTTTTGTGGTTCCTTCTGAATTTTAGAATTGTTTTTTCTATTTCTATAAAAAATGCGATAGGGATTTTAATAGAAATTGCATAAAATCTTTAGATCTAAAGATTATTGAGCCTTTCAAATCATGAACATCCAATGTCTTTCCATTTGTGTTTGTCTTCTTTAATTCCTCTGCTGGAAAATTATATACAGTGAATTTTATTGTCATTGTTGTTAACTTTTAATTGTGAATCACAGAGGGTAAAGCATTTACCTCCCTTGGAGGGAGAATAATGGGATCTGGGTATGGAAAGAGGAATAACAGTATTATTGAACTTTGTAAAAGTTATTCAATTAATTGTAAAACCATTAAGAAATTTACAAATTCAGCATCTTCTCTCTTAGACATTATTGTCTAGTTTTTTGTTTGTTTGTTTTGGAAGAGATGGGGTCTCAGCGTGTTGTACAGGCTGGTCTTGAACCCCTGGCCTCAGTGATCGTTTAACCTTGACTTCCCAAAGTACTGGGATAACTGAGATGAACACCTTCCACCTGGTCTAGTTTAAAGCTATTCAAGAATAATATTGTAGACACTTGATTTAGAATTGTAGCCATCAGTTTTTCTTGTATCAACAAAAAACCCCTAAATTTCTGAGACCTACAATAATAAATATGAATCTCTTGCTCATGTTACAAGAGGACTAGGGGTTGACTGTAGCTTTGCTGTAGCTTTGTTGGTCTCAGCTGTGCTTCATGTGTCTTCTAATTCCTGGGCCTTGGTTGATAAGTGTCCACTAGTTGGGGCGTGCTGTTTCCATGGTGAAGAGAGGTCAAGGGGGACAGTAATCAACCACAAAAGCACATTAGACACTCACATCCCATTGAGCTAAGCAGGTCACAAAGCCCAGCTCAACATCAGTGGGGCAGGGAAGTAAATTCTGTGTCCAGGAAGCACATCAAGGGTTGGGTAGAAATGAATAATCATGAATAATAATTCCGTCTACTACAAGAACCTGTCTTGGAAATACAGGGGGCCCTTTCTTGTACAATCCCATAGTAAGCTCAACATGACATCTCACACTAGAAATAAATCTTTTCTAAGTTGGAGAATTTAGAATTTATATTTGGTGATCTCAAAGCAAAAAGATTAAAGATTCTATTAAATCTATTAAATTAAACAAAATAATCTATTATGTAATAGGATAGTATATTTTAAGGTCCCAAAGTAGAAATGTTAGAGTGGGACTTGGGACCCCAATATCCCAATATCCCAGTATCCTGTCTGCTGACTACTTCCTTTCTGCCTTCCGGCTCCCCATACCTTACTATGTTTTCCAAGTAATTCCTAAGAGGATTTTGCAGAACATCATTCAAAAATCACCAGGACAGCATTTCTCAATGCAGTTTCCACAGATGTTAAGAGGTGTTAAGTTACAAAAAAAAAAAAAAAGTGAAACTCTCTGTGTGGGTTGGACAAAGTCAAGCAGAACTTCTGGACTTCTCAGAAACTGTACTGTGTTCGTATTCCTTGTGAACCTGGAAGAAGGAGATACAGGTCTCAGAATTGTCCCAGTTTTTAAAGAACGATTTTAGTGCTTTAAAACACATCTTCAGAAAGGCTGATTAGACAACTTATCATTATTTTAACAATTATATCTAAGGCAGAGACTCAAGATAGAATAATTGGCTAAGTTTTTCTCATCTAGTTAGTTGCAAAGATCAGATTAAAACTCAGTTTTCCATTCCCCTTCCCGAAAGCTTTGGTCATATTGCTGAGTTTGTTCCTATGACCTGGGCATATTTTGGCAAGAATGCAGTGGCTCATGGGGTATTTTAACTTTTGAGAACAATAGGCCTGGTCATGTCTCTGTTAGGATCAAATATGAAAGAAATTGAGTGACCATGAGTAACTGGTTTCACAAAGTGAATAAAGGATTGTATAATCTGATCTGAAGCAACTATTGAAATAAACAACAATATTAGCAAATACTCAGGGATTTTTTCTCCTTTAAAAAATGTAAGGCTTCATTCATGAAGAAAATAATGGGTGTTGAAAACTAATTCTCCATAGTACATAAACTCTGCTTTTTCTTTTTCTTTTCTTTTGTTACCAATTAAATGATTATTGCAAATCTATATAATTTATGTCCTAGGTTACTGTTGAAAAGTTCTCTAAGAGTGATGATATACCACTTATGAGACAAATTATTGCCTAGAGTTTCACAGCTTCTACACAGTCAGAGAAGTAACTACTGATTAAAATATTCATCATCAGGCAACCTCCTTGGATCCCCTGCCACTGTGAGTGCTTTTCTGTCCTCTTAATAAATCTTGTCTTCAAAAAACATATATTCATCAATCTTACATATCTAAGGAAAATCCATGGTATCCGTTAGTGGTCGGAGATAGAATGGAGAGGAACCTTCCTCTTATATACTTATATATGAAAATCCAAAATTTCAAGTGGATTGAGATCTAAAAGAATGTATTAGTAGAAAGGGATTGGCAGTAGCAGGACACCGCTGGGTGGCGGGGGGTGGGGGTGGGGGCAGTGTTTGGGACACATAACATCAATAAGGGTACCGGATGCTAAGCCAGGTGAAGTGAGGACCAATGGAAGGCCCAAACTTCACCTCTGTGTTGACCACTTATGTACCTAATACTGAACTGTACACCACATCTTAAAAAAACCCAACACTGAATAAGTAGAAAAAAAATAACCAACAATGTATTAGTAAATGGAAAATATTCAAGAGTAAGAATGGCCATCATTAATAAAACAAACAACAACAGATTCTGGCTAGAATGTGGAGAAAAAGAAATGCTTCTACACTGCTGGTGGGAATGCAAACTAGTGCAAGCTCTTTGGAAAACAATGTGACGATTTCTGAACGATCTAGAAATTGACCTTCCATAAGACCCAGCAATTTCCCTATTGGGAATATATTCAGAGGAACTCAAATAATTCTACAAAAAAGATACATGCACACTCATGTTTACTGCAGCACAATTTCACAATAGCAAACATATGGAACCAACCATGATGCTCATCAAAACTGGACTGGATTAAAAAAATGTAGTACATATGCACAATGGAATATTATGCAGCCCTAAAGAAGGACAAACATATGGATTTCGCAGCAACTTGAATGGCAGTCTATCATACTCAATGATCTATCACAGAAACAAAGAACAGAGTGCAGTATGTTCTCACTCATAAGCGAACCTTGAACAATTATCATAATACTTATAAGAAAGTGATTGGCAGTAATGGGAAACTGCTGCGGGAGAGGAGGGACACCTCATTAACAAGGGTACCTGCATAATGAACATTTGTATACCTAACCCTGAATTGTACCCCACATCTTTAAAACTAAAAATTAAAAAAAAAAAGAATAAGGGTGAACACTTGGAGAAAGTTGTTTTATGTTTCAAAATAACTGTAAATTACAAAAAAAAAAAGAGAGAAAAGAACAGCAAAATGGGTCAAGGGAAAGATAAGTGCTTTTAAATATAATTTAGATTGTTTCATAAATATTGATTAAATGCAACTTCAGATTATTCATTGTTTTTAAGGAGTAAAAGCATCCAATTATTATTCTTTACTTAGAGTTGAAAGAGGCAAGTGCAATGTTTAGAGTTTTATGAGTACTTGCCTTAGGCATCAGTGTTTGAAATTGCAAAAGAGCAAATATAAAACTTTCCAGGTGTGCGTAAATGAAGACCATATGTGAAATAAAGCTATGATTAGAATACAGATTAAAGGATGACACTGAGTTTTAATGTCTACAGTTAAGATGAAATTTTGTTTTCAGCAAATACAATAATTTCTAATTTTGTTAGCTTTTGAGCACCTTTTGTATATTCCTATTGTATATTTATTTAAAGTCAGTAATATTCTTGGAAACGTCTTACTAACTAATTTTCGATTTTGTAAAAGTACTCTAAACTTTCCTTTTAGGAGTTTGAGTGTCTCTGTATTTCCCTGAACTTGATTTTTTTTTCTTTGAAACTAAAAACAAAAACAATGGGACCAGTTTTAATTGATGTGTAATACACAAAGAGAAATTTTGTACAAATCATGAGTGCACACTCAGGAAATTTTTACAAATTGAACACATAACATAACCAGTACCTCAGAGGTCACCTTTGTACTCCCTGTTAGACACTTGCAAACTTTTGTATACAAAAGTAAAATTTGTATATCCAACAACTTTCCATTGGGTCACCTTAAAGTTCAGAATTTTGTCCTATTTTAGTAATTGACTACATTTTATTTTATATTAAATTTTTTTTTATTTTAAAGATGTGGATTACAATTCAGGATTAGATATACAGATGTTCATTATGAAGGCACCCTTGTTGATGAGGTGTGCACCCCTCCACCAGGCAGTTTCCTACTACTGTCAATCCCTTTTTTATAGTATTAAGATAATTGTTCAAGGTCCACTTATGGGTGAGAATATGTGGTACTCAGTTCTTTGTTCTGTGATAGATCACTCAGTATTATAGACTCTAAGTCCATCCAAGTTCCTGCAAAGATCATAATTTTGTCCTTATTTATGGCTGTGTAATATTCCATTGTGTATATGTACTACATTTTTAAAATTCAGAATTGACTACATTTTAAATTGGACTGTATAGTATACCAGAAGAAGTTTTTCTGCTTCTTCTGTAAATTATTGCAATTACTTTGCTGTTTTCCCCAGAGCCAAGTGCATCCACTAGTGTTCAGAAATTTTAAAAATCAACTTGGAAATTTTGAATATAAGTGCCTATTTGAGTTTGCCTGTTCACCCAGATTTCAGCTGTTATATAAAGATTGCATAAAGAGAAAGTAAGATTAAAGATTCTTGTTAAAGAAATATATGAGTATAAAAGCAGATACATTTAGAAGAAGAATCTGGACCCTTTTCTCTTTCTGCTCTGGTCTCTAATATTTTTTTGTGTGTGTGAAATATTAACTAGTATCCTACATGAGAAGAGAGGTAATTAAGAATCTAGCAATGATGTGTGATATTTCATAGTAAAAGCAATGTTTTTTTGTTGGAGTTTCACTCTGTCACCCAGGCTGGAGGGCAATGGCACGCTCTCAGCCACCTCAACCTTGACCTGCTGGGCTTAGGCGATCCTTCCACCTCAGCCTTCCAAGTAGCTGGAACTACAGGCACATGCCACCATGCCTGGCTAATTTTTTTAAAAAAATTTTTATTGTAGAGATGAGGTCTCACCAAGTTGTCCAGGCTGGTCTCAAACCCGCGGGCTCAGGCAATCCTCTCACCTCAGCCTCCCAAAGTGTACAATTACAGGCGTGAGCCACTGTGCCCGGCCATAAAAGGAATTTTTAAGAAAATAGGCTTCAGTTGTTTGCCATTACCCATTGTCCAATAATTCCTCTATGGTAATGTATCTGTGTATATTACTACACATATAATGTGCACAAATGCAATACTGTATGTATGTATGATATATAATAAAGTTTAAGATTGTATTATAAAATATTTAAAAAGAGTTGCTAATGTTTTCCTGTTGCATCTTTGTGTAATACTTTAATATAGCTTCCTTAAAAAGGCCATTTTGAAATCTCTTTGTTGAAAGTAGCTGGCTACTTGGTCTTATTGGTCTTTCTCAGACCAAATATCCTATTTTCTTCCTATTTGGTAATTATTACAAAGTAAAAGAAAAGATTAGGATTTAATACTTAATGTCAAGCTTCCCCAGTGAACTCAAGCTCAATCAGTTGTTTTCTTGCTGGGCACATTTGTAGTGCTGAAACTGCGCTAATCACATGGTACAGATTCAATATTTGTTCTATGGACAAATACTTGAACAATACGATTTCATTCTTTAAAAAAAGGGAGGGGACACTGCAACAGTTGGGCCTAGGCACAATTATTATACAAGCTTAGTTTTCTGAATTCCCAATGAGCTTGCTTCCTATCCTTTCCCCCTGCTCCTTCTCATTCAGTATCCTCTTTCCGGCTTCCTTTTGCGTAGCAAGAGCTATCTGCCCACGTTAGAACTAGGTCTCTCACTCACGTTCTAAGTCTGAGCTTAGAACCCTCTTACTTCCTTCTCTCCAGCTCTGCTCTTAGACCCCTTTAGAGAAACAGGCCTGGCCTCTTCTCTGGATTGGAGCTTCTCATCAGTCATGTGGAGATGGAGGATGACAGATGTGCTAGTGGTGACAGCCTCCTCCATGAGTAGTTTCATCAATGTTGCCAGGATGAAAATACCACCATCTTCTTTGTGAACCAAGATGCAAGAAAGTTGAGATGCACTGTCCTTGACAGCTTTAGTAAGCTTTCAAAACCCTTGGAGGATAAACATTTGTGTTCTTCATAGCCCTGGACTCCCAGACTGCAGCCTACTTTTATGCTTTGGTAAGGTGGCTGGGGTGCTATTCTTTGATGATGGGCTTCTCTAACACTTGCTATCAGCCCTTGACTTAAAGCTTGGCCATTGCCATCAGTGGATTTCCCACAAATACTCAGCTTGTCTTATGGAACACTAGTGGATTGGGATCAGATTCCCAGATGTAAGCACCTTACAAACCATAGCTGTCATACTTTCTTGGCTGCCATATTAGTCTCTCTCTTTTTCTTTTTGGGTCAGCATCTTACTCTGTTGCCCACACTGGAGTGCAGTGGCATGATCATGGCTCACTGCAGCCTCAGTCTTCTGGGCTCATGCGATCCTTCTGTTTCAGCCTCCTGAGTAGCTGGGACTATAGGCACACGCCAAGTCCAGCTTTTTTAATTGTAAAATCTCGCGATGTTGCCCAGGCTGATTTTATCCTCCTGGACTGAAACAATCCTCATACCTCGGCCTGCCAAAGTACTGGGATTACTGGCCTGAGCTATCATGCCCTTCCAGTCATTTTCTCTTTGTTTTCACAGCTTGGTCTCTCTTCCCTTAAGTAGTACCAGGTCCAAATTTTGATATTCCTGTGCCTGCCCTTTGGGCAGCAGGGCTAAGACATGACACTTCATGTGTTCTTCCCCTCTACACCCTGTTTACGACTTATCATAATAGAAAAACCCTCTACACTCATTGACACTGACATACAATGGATTAACTCAGTTTCAAAGATGACTATTTTCGTTGGTACCTGCCTTTTGAAATGGGTCAAAGTTTTAAACCATCAAAATGGAGCTCTGATAGTGGAAATACAGGGCTCTGCTTGTAAATGGGGAGTTGCTTTCTGGGCAAATGGCTTTCCAGTCATTTCTGACATGCTTTGTGAGGTGCACAGCCTCCACAGGCTTGGGTGGTCTGTGGTTATGTCATGCCTTTGATCTATTTTTTTTCAGTGCTGTGAGACACTAAAAGAGCCTTAGTTTTCAGATCCCTTTAAGAGAGGAGCTATACTGGCCTAGCATTACCGATTTGTATGTAAAAGCAAATCTTTCAGAAGATGGCAATAAAGATGAAGTAAATAAGTTTGAGGCAGCAGAAGCAAGACTTGAGACAGGGCATCAGGTTTCACAGATTCAGGCAGGACATCTGCCATGTTCAACAAATTACAGAGTAGTTATTTAAAAGGAACACTGCAGGTAAATTACTTCATTTATTCATTAAGATATTACCCAAATATAATTTTAAGAAATTGCTTTCAATAAAATCGTTGGATATGTATGTTTCTATCTTTCTTAGAGTGATCCTAGGGTGTGCTTCCTCTGCAGTTTTGATGCTTGGGTCAGGTTTCACAGAAGGCAGACTAACCAGTTTTTGTGGGAAAAAAAACAAACAAACAACCCTCCCCCACAAAAAAACCAACACACATACTATCTCTTGCTACTGAGACTAGAGTCAGAGGCTTAAGGGAGCTGATAAAGTAAATACTCTCAGGAGAAAAATATTGTACACTATGTCGAGTAAAAACAACGTATTTTGTAATAGGGAAATTTAATAACATTACTAAAATAATGTTCAAAGTTCATCAAAGGAAATATGGTAGACAACGTTAGTTATTTTTTCCAACACCTATTCCCCTCACCCTCTCTCTTGGGCGTATTCACTATAGAAGCAGTGATAGGTGAGATAAATACTAGTTTTTCTAGCTTCTCTTAGCTAAGGATGTGATATATTTTCAGTAAATGCAACTTAGGAGGAAGAAATAAGACTACCATCTTGTGATCGTCAGTTTACAAAAAAGAAGGCCAAGAGATGAACACAGATGCAACCCTGAGAGTGCTGAGTCACTGAGCCTACATGTATAACCACATAGCTCCATCTTTCTTATTATATGTGTTTAAGATGTTGTCACTGAGGAATTCTGGTATTGCAGCTAAAACATGCTTGAGTACTATTAGGTGTTGCAAAAGTTATATACAGTATCTTGAATTTCATCCTTACAACATTATGAGCTAAGTATTATGTTATCAATGAGGTAAAAAAGAGTGGGAAAGATAAAGACTGGGATCTTTTCCATATTAGAGTTGAAATTCAAAAGCAAGCTATTAGGTTCCAGCATATAATGCTAATGATATGAATATTCTTGTGGAATCCACACAAATATAAGCCTGTTTTGGAGCCTAAAATCAGTAGAGTGTCATTCATTGTGGTATCCCTTCCTAAATGACCACCTGGCAAAATTGTCCACATTTATGATATCTATACTTTCAAAAACAAGATATAAAGCCTCTCAGTCTGCAGAACAATGAGCAACAGAAGCGTGATAATCTGGATTAGGAATATATTTTATGAGTAAGAAAACAAATAATTGGAATGAGTTTACTCAAAATTACAGGTACTTTTGGAAAAAAGAATTGGTCAGGGCATCTTAAATAGTTTGGTAAACAGAGATTTTATCTTGTTTTATTTCTGTTGTTAACAATGTTTAATTCTTAATCCACTCTAGTTGGTAGTGAAGTCAGCTCCCATATTTCTCAGTGATACAGGTTTGAAGAGCAGAAAGAAAATATGGGCATTTGAGAACGCAACACTTGTGTTTCATTCTGCTTGGTAAATTCCCTTAATTTCTGCTCCATGCAAATGGCCATCTAATTAATATTTAAGATAGCTGCTCTCTTCATGGGAGATACAGACAAAGGGATGAAATCGAGGGTGTCTCTGACACTTCTTGGAGTCTGTAAAGGTTTTCTGCTGTAGACAAAAATCAGAAAACTTCCTCTGTGTCTAGTAGTTGCTAACATGTTTTCACATACTCTATCCCAAGGAGCTTTAATTTTTTTTTTTTAGTTGACATTTCTTTCTAAAACTTTGACTTGGGGAATAATATCACATTATAAAGATGTGAGTTGGTTGGATGAGTTAGGCAGGGAGGATGTAAGTTAGGTTGCTGGGAGGTAGGCTATGGGAACATTTTATCCAATACAGTATATTTTATTATGACACTAAAAAGAATTGTTGGTAACAGTGTCAGCACACAATACATTTTAAAGAACTTTTTTTTGAATTAAAACTTGGCCTAATTATTTAAAAAAATAAAGCTAAGAGTGAACTAAGTCTTTTTATGTACGTTGTTAAAGTTCTTCTCTTTCCTACATTATTCATGAAAATATGATGCACAAATGAGGTAGCAGCACCATTTGGTTTGGTTTAGACATTTTGCTGTCTTGCTTTATTTAAAATTCCTTATCTATGGGATGAACATTATAATTAAATTCCTTGTCAAGTTTCTTTAAGTTTGTTATCTTTATTTGTAACTTTGCTATATATACTTTTCTTCAAGCCAAAATGCTTTCAATAAAGATAGATAGACAGAAAGATAGGTATGGTAATTACACAGTCAGCAGAAAACTTTTTTCTATATCGACACAGCTGTACTAAATGGTTATAAATACATTTGCATAATTCCCAACTAGTAGTTTTTAAAAAGTGGTCTCTAAATGAAAAATAAAAAAAAGGAACCCCTAAGTAATTATTTAAACTGAGTCAGAGAAAGATAAGGAAAAATTTTTTTATTGAATTTAAACAAATGACTGAAATACACACATAATTTTTTGGGGAGGGGAATGAGACATCTATGTTCAAAAATTACCTTTTAAATTTTGAAATGGTAGAAAAGTGTGTGTGTGTGTGTGTGTATGTGTATATATATATATATATATATATAAAATTTTAAATTGCAATAGCAGCGGCAATAAAAATTCCTTAGGGAACTGGGTTGGGCACATAGTCTTTTTTTTTTTCTTGGAAATATTTGAAAGCTCACTGTTCATAAAGCCTATAAAATTAATGTGACATATACTGTATAATAATAGTTGTGCTGCAGTCAGTAGCTAGAGACTCTTTAAAAATTAATACTTAAGAGTTTTTCTTGTAGATATAAAGAAATTTGATGTTTTAGTGACTGAAATTCTGAAGGTTAAATAGAAATGAAAACTGTTACCTAGGTAAAGAAATAAGAAAGCTGAGATTTGCATCCAGGTAAATAAATAAGAAAACTGAGGTTTTTAATATCTGACCCTTACCAAGCTATGTACATGTCAGTACTATTGTAGTTAGGATAAACTTTATTCTAGTGTTATGTTTGTTTGATTAGAATGCTCTATTTTCATTAACAGCATTAATTAAATATAATATTGGTCCTCTTTCCTGAAAGCTGCTGGAATTTCCTGTTCCACAAGTCTTCTGTTCAGGGCAGTGGCCATGATGTCTGCATTTTGTACAGTTGTCTGGGATCAGCCTTAACATTAATACTTTGATCTCTTTGGATATTTTCCAAGGTTTATAATTATTGTTATAGCCATAGAAAGAATATTGTGGGTTTTCAAGTAGATTGCTTGTAGCAGTTCCCTTATTGACTAATTATTAATCCCAGTTATGCTATGTTGGTGATTTCATTGTACACTGTCATGGCATAAAGGTTAACTTCTAGGTTAAGCCCTAAGAAGGCTTCAGGAGAAGGAAGGCTTTTTTTCTTCAAGTGCTGTACTCAACTTTTGAGGAAAAAAATTGCTCTTTGTGGTTCTTTAGCCTTTGCTACTGGCAGATCTTCATTTTGTTTGTTTTATTTTAAAGATGTGGGGTACAATTCAGGTACAATTTAGGTGTACAAGTGGTCATCATAAACGGCAATAGATGATTCACATTTATAAATCTGTGAAATCAGAATCCTACAGACTCTAAATACACTTGAATTCATTCAGTGAGGTTTCAGGAGGCAAAGAGAATTTCCACTTTTCTTCTATGATTATCATTCAGTAAAATAATTCATCAAATATGAATTCTTTTATTTGTGCAATTCCTAGTTAACCCACTTTCAACAGGTAGTTAAGGTATGTGACCTTAGTTCAGAAATTTATTTTTTCTATGTGGACAACAGAAGACATTTCATTCTATTTAATTAGTTACATGTCTATGTCGGTACCTGGTGCCTTCTGGGAAATAAAATGGCCATTTATAACTTTTGATTGTCCCTTAAAGAAGATGAAATGTCCTGATGATTTGTTAAGACTGCTGATTAAAAGGTGATGTGGCTGAATAATTGGTGGAATTTGAATATGGACTGTGGATTAGGGAACAGGCTCAATGTCAAATTTCCAAAAAGTACTCATCTTACTGAAGCTGTGTAAAAGAATTGTTCTTTTCTCAAAAGGTAAATAATGAAGTATTATAGGGGTAAAACGGGCAGAATGTCTACAACTTACTCCCAAGTGGTTCAGAAGAAATATTTTGTATATACATACACATCCATATAGAGTCAGAGAGAGATGAAACAAATGCTGCAAAGTTAACAACTGGTGAATCTGAGTAAAGGGTACAAGATACTTTGTATATTACTCCAGGTCTGAAATTATTTCAGAATAAAAAAAATTTCAGAATAAAAAAATAATTTGAGATTCTTGCTATAATGCAGATTCTGATTCAGCCATTCTAGCTTGGAGCCTGCAATTCTGCATTTCAAACAAGCTCCATGATGCTCACCAGAGATACATGCGACCTGTCTTTTAATTGATGTGTTTTATTTCTTTATTTTAAAAAAGTAATGAGATAGCATATCTGTGACATTTTATGATACCTATTAGTAAGGAGGGGCAAGAGACTTCCATTATGGCTGTGGAGACTGTCCCTAGTAACTACAGGAAGTGGATTCCCTGAGTGTTTCCTTCCTGGCAGGGCTGAAAACAACTAGCCCTGCAGAGCTGCCTCGTTAGCTATGTTCTATGGAAGGTAGAGGATTATTTATTTCCAGTGTCTTCCTTCTAGTAGGAATTAAAGTATGTGAATCTGCTAACCAAATTTCTTTATATAACACAATTTTATTATAAACAATAAATAAGTAGAATACCTTAAATATGTTACACTCTTCTGGGTACTCAAAAATTTTGACTTTTTCCCAATATAACATAAAAACCTGCATTTAATTTAAGGTATTGCACCTAATCATAGAAAGCACTTTAAATCAGTTATGCATCAATTATTTGACTTCAAAGAAAGAGAAACAGTAATTAACCATCCCAGTTTTTCTCAGCATCTACATCATGCAATTTTATGCTTTTTAAGAAAGATAATTTCTTACATGCTTTGATAAATATATTTAATTTTATGCCTTTGAAAGACTTTTTAAAAATTAGGGGAAAAGGTTTCTGTCAGACGGTCCATCAGAAAGTAAGGCCATTGTGTCATTAACTTCTATGAATTAAGCCAGGCAAGGTGAGGACTAGTAATTAGCATCACACAAATGGGAAAATTGAGGCTCAGAGGACTGAAATAACTTCTTCGAAGTCTGATAATCTCTGCTTGAGTTTACTTTGTAATCTATGGCTTCAAGCTGTCAAACTGTTTACAAGACTTGTGAGTTCTCTTAATTATATTGGGTTTATAATTAGGCACACGTAGTCATTGCTGGTCATTCTTTTCATCATTTGTTTATACTAATTTGCAATTAAAAAAAAATTTTTTTTTAAACAACTGAAAGCTCCAGAATCCAAGCTGCTTTGTGATTGCCAATGGCAAAATATTTTGAAGCTAAATTGCTGAGGTTTTAATAATATTGCGGTATTATTTGGATTGCTGTGATATCTTAAAGATTGTTTGTAGCAATATAGTTCTGAGTGTTTTCCCGCCTACAATGCTTTTAAAAAACATCATTTTGCATATTGTTTCATTTCTAAAATCAAAATATGATGCAAACCTATCACCAGTGCACCCATCTCATATTACAAAAAACCTGAAAAGACTTGTCTTGTCTGCTGAGTCCAAATTACCCACATCTCTGAATGCAGGTCTTCAGGGTTCAATATTGTCTAGATCTCTGCAACTGTTTCCTTATCCCATAGCACCCTGAAACTTGTCCTGAGTGTAGAAACTTAGAGTTCCTATTCTATGTCCTCCTAGATCCTGTGAGTAACCCCCATTCTACCATGTGGAACCCCTTTTCTCCTCACTCTCCTAATTCATCCTTCCTTTCAAATTGAATTTCCACCTTAACTTCCATAAGCAAAGCCCATTTCTCCATAGTAGTAGGTTATGTAGAATTAGAAATTTCATAAACAGATTATATAATGAAAAAAGATTAAGAAAGAGAATGTTCCATGGTGCCTTAGACCAATCTTAATGAAGCCGTACATATTTTCCACTTTCAACTGCCTCTTCAACTTCTTCCTGGCCAACAGTCTTCCTAGCATCCCCGTGTTTAATATTTTGAGCCATGCTGCAGTCAAAGTGAATGCCCACCTGGGACCTTAAGCAGTACACATTTAGCTTCTTAACATCAGCTTCAAGTATTGCAGCATAGCTCAAGAGGGAGGAAAAAATAAAGAGTGAACAGAGACCTAGTTAGCTGGTGGGGTCCAAGCACAAATAGCCTCACATTCCATGGTGTTCTCTGTGAGGTTAAAAAGAAAATTATAAATACTAAAAAGAGAAACCTCACACTCTCTAATGGAGTGACAGAAAAAGTTGATATAGTTAGATAGATCAAATGACATGACAAGTGAACTAAACATAAATATATGATCAAAATCAGTTCTTTCCAAACTTCAGAGTATAAACAACAAGCTGAAATTATTGCTATAATGCAGATTCTGATTCACTCATTCTAGCTTGGAGCCTGCAATTCTGCATTCCAAACAAGCTCCATGATGCTGCTGGTGTTGCTGAACCATGGGCGGCACTTTGAATAGTAAACCTTTAGAATAACCTCATTTTTTTTTTTTTTTTTGAGTTGGAGTCTCACTCTGTCGCCCAGACTGGAGTGCAGTGGCCGCTTCCGGCCACCGCAGCCTCGACCTGCTGGGCTCCAGCGATCCTTCCGCCCCAGCCTTCCAAGTAGCTGGAACTACAGGCG
>CAUYQG010072647.1:0-11442 GCA_963574415.1 Tarsius wallacei | reverse complement strand
TTTCGCAGCAACTTGGATGGAACTAGAATCTATAATACTGAGTGACCTTTCACAGAAACAAAGATCGGAGTATCACATGTTCTCACTCATATAGTGAACCTTGAACATCCAACGTAATACTATAAGAAAATGACTGACAGTGTTGGGAAATTACGGGGAGGGGAGGGGAGGGGGGATGGGAATAATGATACTCAATATCTGTCTGGGGACGGGGAGACACCTCTTATCACCAAGGGTGTCTGAACGAAGCATATTTGTATACCTAATCCTTAACTGTACCCCACAATATGATAATAAAAAATACTGATTAAAATAAAAATAAAAATAAAAATAAAAGGGTCATAACTTCCTGGCCCAGGGGTCAACAGAGGGACAATCTCAGTGATGGGTGGCCTCTCTCCTCTCTAACTCCACCTGGTTCTCTTGTGACATGTTATAGTAGAAAGTCCTTGTTTTGGGACCACCTGGGCCCATTTGGTAATGGCACCCAGAATTTCCTTTGGGCTACACCTCCTCCCTTGTGCTGAGGCCTCAAGTTTTAGATGAAGACGACTCCATTGTAGGTTTGGGGGGTGATCAATAGCCACACTTGGCACATGAGACCACTGAATTCCTCTGGCCACAGTGATTGGCTCAGGGTGGGCATATGCCCAGGATTTAGGGGGTGTTACAGGAATGAGAGGCACCCTCTTTCTACTGCCTCAGATCTTGATAACATGAGGATGGGAGGCTTTAGCCACCAGTAGGCACCTTGTCACCATGAGGGGAGACCCTGTCTGAGAATCGAGTCAACAGATGTAGCAGAACTTAGAGAAAGAAAGCAGTTCTTGATGTCATCATTTGAATCCCTGCATCAAACTTATATCAAGAGCTCAGCAGGAAGCAGATGGACTACTCAAAAAGGGCATAATTATTTTTTTAATTGGGGGGTCTCACTGTGTCACCCAGGCTTGGGGGCAGTGGCATGATCATGGCTCACCACAGCCTCAACCTTCTGGGCTCAGGCGATCCTCCTGCCTCAGCCTCTTGAGCAACTGGAACTACAGGAACATGCCACCACGGCTAGCTTGTTTTTTATAGAGGTGAGATCTTGTTATATGGCCTAGGCTGGTCTCCAGCTCCTGGGCTCAAGCAATCCTCCCTCCTTGTCCTGGGATTACAGGTGTCAGCCACTGTACCCGGTCCAAAAGGGCATAATTGAAGAGAGATTAATGCCAGAATTGTTTACAGAAGTGTAGGGGAGGATTAGAAACCACTGTGAAGCACCCAAGGACTAGCAACAGTGGGAAGCTAACGTACCAACATGAGATGGTCTGGTATAACATGCTAATACCTTAAGGGAAAAAGCAATTGCAAGTCAGGGTGAAAAAATTCCAGGGAAGAGTTCTGATTGGCCTGGCTGAGTCTGACACCCATCCCTTCTACCAATCACAGAGGCCCATGCTTCCTTCTGCACCAGTTACCAGAAGAGGCGAGGAAAGGCTGCCGGGAAGACAAAAACTATGTATTCTGCTCTTTCTAACCATCTCCGTCAGTCTGGAACCAGTCTCTGTGTCTTGTTTTTCGCAGATAGCCTTGCAGAGATCGTATACCAGAGGGATCATACGGTGTTCTAAGGGGCCACAACATGCTGCGGGCAAGAAAGATTGTGGGATATTCTGAAACAACTGTCTTGAAAAACAGAAGGAACACAGTCAAACTCGAATGCATTCTGGGCATTCAAGCTGTTATACCTTGAGGCAGTGGTTCTCAAAGTGTGGCCTGGGGACCCCCTGGCGATTCAGAGATTCTTTCATAATAATTTTCATAATAATATAAGACATTGTTTGCTTATGTCACTGTCATTTTCTCACTGGAGTACAGTGGAGGAGAGTGAAATGTTCCAGGGGCTGCCTGGCGTGTGACAATGTCACAGACTGAATGCAGAAGCAGGCATGGGAACCCAGCTCCTCTGTGAAGCCAACCATCAAAGAAGTCTGTGAAAATGGAAAACAGTGTCGCTCTTCTCGCTAATTTTTTTTAAATGGTTATTTTACACTAAAATAGATTATGTTCACATGCAATGGGTTTATGATTGTAACTGTAAGGATTAATTTACACATTTTTAGAGTTTTCTCAGCTTTCATTTCTAATATGGCAAGTGTTCATAGATATAGCCTACATAAACAAAAGCTTTTAGCGGCCCTCATTAATTTTTAGGAGCATAAAGGGGTCCTGGAACCAAACAGTTTGAAAATCACTGCCTTAAGGGAATGTTAAATCCCTGGCAGTGAACGGAGAAGGGAATTCACATTTTTTCTGCCTGCATTTTTGTTTCTAGTAGCCTGTCGTAATACCGAGGTTATATTGAATGAATGGAGATACCCCACGGAGACAGGAGAACTTGCAGGGAGCAGTGGAAAGATCATGCATGGAATTTCATCAGATGGTCCTGTCTTTAACTTCCAGTTCCTCTGGAAAAGTGATTATGATCAAATTACTTACTATTTCTGAACTGCAATTTCTTATCAGCAAAATGTAGATGGTAACAGCTACCTGATCTCGCCCCAATTTTGTGAAGATTAAATGAGGTGTTTGTGAAACCATCAAACCCGTTGCCAGGTATATAACAATAAATATTAGTCCCTTTTCCTTTCTCTCAGGGTGCTCAAAGATCACTTCCTTTAGAGTCCCCAGTAAGGATTCTTGTCTGAAGTGGTTCACAAATGTACTTCAGCCTGGTCTCTGGTCTTTTCTCATCCCATAAGTCTCTTGTCCCTAAAGAATTAATTCTCATAAAGAAGGACAAAATTGGATGGACTTAGAGTTTATAATACTCAATGATCCATCACAGAAACAAAGAACTGAGTACCACATGTTCTCACTCATAAGCAGACTCCCAACAATTATCAAAATACTATAAGAAAGCAATTGTCAGTAGTGGGAAACTGCCGGGGGTGGGGGGGATGGGACACTTCATCAATAAGGATATCTGATCTCAAGTCAGGTCAAGTGGGAACCAAAGTGAGGCCCAAACTTTACCCATACAATGACCATCTGTAGACCTAACCCTGAATTGTACCCCACATCTTTAAAATAAAAAAAAATTTTTTTAAAGAATTAATTCTCATTGATCTTTTTACTGCCACTGAATTATATTATATTTCCTGGATTTGGTTATTCTTGGTGGATATAGCGAAATCACAAGGGGAATTTTGTATGTAGATTTATTTTCAGTGGATTTTTTTTTTAACAAACACCCCCTTCTTTCCCTTTGAGATCAAAAATGGCTTGGAGGGGAGGAGAAGGGCCCCAGTCAGAGAGTTACCTAGCAACTGTTGGAACTCAGGTGAAATCTGCTAATTAGATTGATGTGGAGTGTGGTTGGAGAGGCGTTGCCTAGCAACCAGCAGTCTCCTGGACCTCACTGCAGATTTTGGTGGATGGTATCCATACTACCGTGAGAAGGGTTTTCCCAAAGTTGCTTTGCTCATGGAAATTTTTTTTTTTTTTACCTTGTTGCCATTTATTTTGAGAAAACTGTTATCTGTTAGCTCATGGAAATTTCCACTCAAATTTATCCATCCTGATCTCTCTTTTTCTCTGTGTCTCTGTCTCTCTTTTACTCCTCCAACCCCTTCTCTCTCTTGCAGCGATCAATAAACTAGGCAGCTAAAAGAAAGTTGAACTTTTTGGGGATGCCACAAGGTTTAGTGGAAAGAACACGAGTTCTCACACCAGACAAATCTGGGTTTCAAGTTCATTCTGCCACTTTCTAGCTCTATGAGTTAGATAAGTTACCTCATCTAAGAGTTAGTTTTTTCATCTATAAAATGGAACATAATAGATCCAAGCTCAGAAGGCTATTGTGAAGTTTAAATGAAACGAGAGCTGAAGTTCTTGGCATAGAGTGATACTCACTAAACATGATTTCCTTCTACTCTCTCTCTGCAAATTGGATATTACGGACTCTTATGGAATTGGACAGAAGGATTAATATATTAGAAACGCATGTCTAAAACATAAACATTATAGAAGAGTATACTATCGTTATTAGTACAAAATGCTGTATCTCATATACATGCCTTGAGAACCATTTCTCCTACAAGTTGTTCAAAACTAGACATTTAGACAATGGAAGAAGAGAATGAAATCTGTTTGAACTTTGGCGACTTTTAAAAATCTTTAAAATTTTTTTTATCCTGCCCATGGAAGATTCTGTCAGATAATGAGTCTGTTTTTACATTAGAAACATCAAGGTGCTGCAGTGGATAGAATATTGGCTCCTCAGAGCTGTTCATGCCCTAGTCTCCAGAACTTGTGAACATATTACTTTACACAGCAAAGAGATTTTGCAGCTGTGGTTAAATTAAGGCTAATAAGAAGCCCATCTGAGGTTTCATAGGGTCCTTAGGAAAGGGAGTCAGGAAAGATAGGAGAGGAGAAAGATCTGAAGATGCTACACTGCTGGATCTGAAAAAGGAAGGAGTTACAAATCAAGGAAAGCAGGTGGCCCCTGGAAGCTGGAAAAGGCAAGGGCACCAATTTTCCTTTAAAGCCCCTGGAAGGGATACAGCGCTATCAGCGCCTAGACTGCAGCCCAGTGAGATCCATTTTGAACTTTTGCTCTCTAGAACAGTAAGACCATACATGTGTGTTGTTTTTAAGCTATTAAATTTGTGACAATCTGTCACAGCAGCAACAAAAAACAAATACAAATGACTTTGAGAGTTTGGGAGTTGGGACTCAGACACCTGGAAACGTGACCCCACGGTGCTCCCATGATGCCCTTGACTAGTTGAGGCTACGTTTTCCCACCTGTTTATTGAAGGTATTGGATCGAACTGGCATCTCTGTTAGGGCCCTTCCAGTATATCACTTGTATGACTGTGTGCTCCAGGACTGTCTAGTAGAGACGGAGTGAGTAACTGAACTGTGTCACTTGGTTCTTTGGAGGGCTTCATTCAACAAACTAGTACTTAATAAGTACCAGGTGCTGTGCTAATTGCTGAGGACATAGAGACACATAAGCTGTTTCTGTCCTTGCAGAAGTCAGAGTCCAATGGGAGAGGGGGCGAGACAGGGTAACACACTAGTGCTGAGCTGGGGGCGGTGGGGGCGTGGCTAAGGTGCCTGACTGGTGTGAAGGTGAAACTTCCCAGAGGAGGTGAAGGATGGGCAGTGCTTAGCCGGAGGAGAGATGGATGACGGTGATTTCCCCGGCAGAGCCTGTGCAAAGGCAGGGAGAATGGGGGTCTGGGTTGTCTGGGCTACAGAAAGAGGAAATTTGGCTATTTGAGTGGAGGCAGGAGTACTGAGCCTAGGCTGGGAACAAAAGCAGATGTCAGAACCTGGAGGGCCTTATGACCCCACACTGAGGGTGGCGGGAAGCCCCTAAAAGGTTTCCTTGGGGGCATGGTAAGGTATCTTTCATATTCTGTGGTTATCTTTCGCTTTGATATTTCAAAACTAGAGAGACTATGGGAAATAAAGCCTTGCCAGCAAGTTACTATTATACTGTGGCTATTAAATAATGCAAAGACCTAGAGAAAAGACTGTCAAAACATGAACTCTGGAGCTAAACTACCTGACTTTATGTCTCAGCTCTATCATTTACTAGCTGTGTGACCTTGGGCAAATCGCTCAACCCCTTGAGGTACCTTAGTTTACTCACCTATAAAATGGGGATAACAGCAGAATTACCTCGGAGTGTGAAATGAACCGAACAAAATGCTTAGAACACTGCCTGGAATACAGCAGGTGTTCTAGAAGTCTTTGCTATTATAATTTCTGATTAAAACCCCAAACATTCACGCTTTTTCTAGCAAGACCCTTATAGCACACTGTTTGGTGTGAGGGAGGTGGCTGTCTCAGGCTTTGTCCATCGGGTCTCATTACCTCGTGTGGTAAGATCACCAAGGTGAATCTTGTTAAAATACCAGTTCTTGTTCAACTCTGTTTGGCAGCAGAGACTCCAAGGAGACCATTAAGGTGACACTCTGGGGTATTTCAGGGAAGCTTTCTGTATCCTAGCACCGCCAGCTGAACCGGCCTGGCAGCGTAGCCCAAGGCAAAGCTTGTGAGGAGGCCAAGCTTCGTGTCCTCTATTCTCCCTTGAGAGGGTCTGCCAGGCTGTTTGACCTTGGGCAAGTCACTCTGCCTCTTTGAAATTCGGCTGTCTCCCCCATAAACAGGAGATAATGATCATACTGGCCTTTATCTAACTCAAGAAATCGTTCATTTGTTGTATACTGGTGCCTTGGGCTTCGTGATTAAACCGCCATCTAGTTGCTTAAAACAACAAACATTTTATGATCTCCCAGTTTCTGCTGGTCAGGAATCTGGACAGTGTTTAGCTGGGTACCCTCCAGTTTTGGGTCTCTCGTGAGGGTGTGTTCAAGTGGTGGGTCAAGACTGCAGTCATCTCAAGGCTCGACTTCAAGATCACTCACATGCTCTTGGTTCCTGCATTAGTTGTCTAGGGCTGCCATAACAGAATACCACAGATTTGTGGCTTACACAACAGGAATTTATTTTCTCACAGTTCTGGAGCCTGGAAGTCCAAGATCAAGGTGCCGGCAGGTTTGGTTTCTCCTGAGGCCTCTCTCTTTGGCTCATAGATGGCCTCCTCCTTGCTTTGTCTTCACGTGGCCTTTCCTCTATGCCTGTGCATCCCTGGTATCCCTTCCTCTTCTTATAAGGACACCAATTCTACTGGATTAGGGCTTCACCCTCTTGTCCTCATTTAAGCTTAATTACCTCTTCAAAGGCCCTATCACCAAACACAGTCACCTGGGGCTTAGGTCGTCCACGTATGAACTTTTGGGGACCACAATTCAGACCACAGCAGTTCTTCACCACATGAACCTCTTGGCAAGCTGGCTGAGGGTCCTCATGAAATGGCAGCTGGCCATCCAAGAGAGAATCAGAAAATGCTCCCCAAACAGTTGTTTATAACCTAAACTTGGAAGTGACCTACCACCACTGCTACTGTATTCTGTTAGAGCAGAATCACTCAGTCCAGCCCACATTCAAGGAGGGGAACTTACGCGAGGGCATGAGTACCAGGAGGGGGGATTATTGGGGGCCCTCTGAGAGGCTGCCTATCATAGCTACTCACTCATGCAACAAAAATGGACTGAGTGCCTACTATGTGCTTCTAGTGATACAACACTATGTGATACAACAGGAAATTAAGGCAAACAAAATTCTGCACCTCTGTCACAGTGAAATAGTAAAAGAACTAATATCACTGACTTTGTTTTTGTTCAAGGGGACTTTATATTTCTACATAGGCCAGAGTAATTTTAGAGTACTGAGCTTGCATTCTGGTGGGGGAGATAGGCTATATAACTGTAGCTAGATACATCTAGAGAGATCGCTATAGCCATATATATGAGGCGGACCCCCAAACCCCTGGAATTTATTTATAAAAAATTGTGTATTTATTTATTTATTTTTTTGAGTTGGATTCTCACTCCTTCGCCCAGGCTGGAGTGTAGTGGCATGCTCATGGACACCCCAGCATTGACCTACTGGGCTCTAGCGATTCTTCTGCCTCAGCCTTCCAAGTAGCTGGAACTACAGGTGCATATGCCTGGCTAATTTTTTTTTCCCATTTATTGTAGAGATGAGGTCTCATCAGCCCAGGCTGTTCTCGACTCTGTGGGCTCAGGCAGTTCCCTCACCTCAGCCTCCCAAAGCGCTAGGATTACAGGCTTGAGCCACTGCTCCCAGCCGTGTGTTCATTCTTACACGTGTAAACTTCAGTTACCTTCAAAGTAATCTCTGTTTGATGCAACACACCCTTCAAGACACTTTTTCCACTGTTCAGAACAGTTTCTGAACTCGTCAATTTTGATGTCTTTTAGTGCTTCCACTGTTTTTTGTTTCACCTCTTCTACATGGGCAAAATGTTTCCCCCTGAGGACTTTTTTCATCCGGTTAAACAAAAAAAAAAGTTGCCTGGGGTGAAAATCAGGTTAATGGGGAAGGTGGGGCATGGGGATCATGCTGTTTTGGGTCAAAAACCGCTGAACACTTAGCACGGTGTGGACAGGTGTGCTCATAAATCTCTCATCATGAAATGGGCAAGCACATTGAAGAATCTCAAAAAAGAATTTCACTGAAGCCAAACGCAGCCTTTCATAACAACGCTAACTGGTACATTGAGGCCAGGGTTTCCTAGAATACTTACCTAGTGGGGAAACCTGTACTACAAGGGACTCACCCTCAAAAAAACCCCAAAAGATAATTCTGGGTTTTTTTTCTTTGAGACCCCCTTTGTATATAGTTCTCTACATATTTAGACTCAAGTAGTACTCAGGGCTCTGAAGGAATCCAGAGCCAGATAAGGGATATGTAATAGAGAGAGGGTTTTGTCTATTGATGCAGCCACCGACAGCCTTTCTGATGGGGAGAGAGAGAGAGCAGGCAGCTGGGGGGAGAAAAGCCTATACTGCTTTGTTGTTAGAAGGAATCAAAACCACTGTGTGAAAGTGTAAATGGAGGAGTGTTCCGTAACTGTAAGGTGTTGTTGTTATTGTTGTTGACAGTTCCTGTTGCCCGCCCACCTATGCACTCTTATCCAGTCTGCTTCCTTAAGGGATTAGCAGATCAATGCTTAGAAGGTTGTTTGTCCAGAGTAATTGCTTTTTCCTTCTTGTAGAGGGACTATCTTTGTTGTTTCTTCTGATTATATAGTGATACGTCTCATTGTAAACACAATTCAAACAATAAAGGCAATTAAAATTTCAAAGTGTGCGCTTGCAACCAAGAAAGATCTTGACTAAACAAGAGAATTAAATTGTACTGCACATCTGTCCCGGAGGCTGCTTCAGGTGCCTGTCATCCTCTGGGCTTTTCCCAGGCGGAAAGTGGGGCTCAGATGAGCAGGGACTGGCACAGTGTCTGTCGCGCTGGGTGTCCCTGCTGCTTCCTCCATACTGTGCTGCCATCCGTGCAGGGATATTCTCAGGTAGGGATGCAGGCGAGATGTGATTCTGAGTACCAGTGAACAGGGGACTTGCCAGTGCCTCTTGGCATTGATCTTCTGCCCTCCACTGGTCCCTGCTTTTTGAGAAAGAAGATTGGAGGAAATTGCAATAGGATGTTTAGGTTTTCCATCTGTTTTCTGGCTTGAATAGCCTAGTGGGTATCATCTCCATGAAGATGTTTTCTGTCACTGTTCAGAGAAAAAGATAGAAGTGAAATCTCTTAGTGAAGATGGGATGTTCTTACTACTTGATAAGTGGTCCCATCATTCAGCTATGAGACCTTCTAATAGGGCACCAAGTCTTGACTTTACCAAATCATCTGGAATCTAAGCCACTGATGCCTTTCTTTTGAAATAATAATAGCTATCATTTATTGAGCATATATGTATGCCAGGCACCATTCTAAACTCTTTTTAGGAATTATTAATACAGAAAAATACTTAGAAGCAGAATTTCTGGATTATGAGGTCGATGTATGTTTAACTTTTTTTAAGAAACTGCCAGTTTTCCAAAATTGGTGATGCCATTTCTCATTCTTACCAAGGATAGTGTTGAGTTCTAGTTATTCAACATCCTTTCCAACATTAGATGGTGTCTTATCTTTTTTCATTTTATCAATTTTAGCAGGTATGTAGCGATATTTCATCATGGCTTTAATTTCTCTGAAAACTAATGATGTTGAATATTTTTTATGTGCTCATTGATTATATGTGTGTACTTAGTTTTAAAATGTTTCTTATAATTAAAAAATTTAAAGACTGAATTTTCCTCCGAGCATGGGTTTAGCCATATCTCAAAGAGTTTGAAAGGAAGTGTTCTGAATTTTGTTAGTTCTAAATAATTTTGTCGTTTTTTTTTTTAGAGATGAGGTCTTGTGAATGTTGAACCAGCCTTGCGTCCCAGGGATGAAACCTACTTGGTCATGATGGATGATTTTTGAGATGTGTTGTTGTTCCAGTTTGCTAGGATCTTGTTGAGAATTTTGGCATCTATGTTCATCAAAGATATTGGCCTGTAGTTCTCTTTCTTTGTTGGGTCTTTACCTGGATTGGGCATCAATGTGATATTAGCTTCATAAAATGATTTGGGGAGGGTTCCATCTTTCTCAATTGCCTGGAATACTTTCAGTAGGATTGATATCAGCTCCTCCTTAAATGTCTTATAGAATTCTGCTGGAAAGCCATCTGGTCCAGGGCTTTTTTCTGTAGGTAGTTTACTTATTACATAGTCAATTTCCTTGATTGTTATTAGTCTATTTAGGGTCTCGGTTTCTTCTTGTTTCAACCTAGGCAGGTTGTGTGATGTCAGAAAGTCTTCCATTTCCTTAAGGTTTTCAAGTTTGTTTCCATACAAGTGTACGTAGTAGTCTCTAATGATTTTTTGTATTTCCTCAGGGTCCGACGTAATTTCATCTTTTGTGTTTCTAATTGTGTTTATTTGGACTTTCTCTCTCTTTTTCTTGGTCAGTCTAGCTAGGGGACCATCAATCTTGTTTATCCTTTCAAAGAACCAGTTTTTTGTTTCATTGATTTTTTTGTATTATCTTTTTGTCTTCTATGTCCTGGATTGGGGCTTCTATTTTGGTGATCTGGATTCTTTTGCTGAAGTTAGGGTTCTGGTGGTCTTGCTTTTCTAGCTTCCTTAGGTGACTTGTTAGGCTGTTAATTTGTGATCCTTCCATTCTCTTCATGTGTTTTTGTAGAGATATGAATTCCCCTCTTACTACAGCTTCCATGGCAGCCCAGAGATTTTGGTAAGATGTTTCTTCATTTTCATTTGTTTTCAGGTATCTTTTAATCTCTGTTTTGATTTCAACATTGACCCAGGAGTTGTTTAGCATCATGCTGTTTAGTGTCCATGTCTTTATGGGTTTTTGGGGAACATTGTTGGTGTTGATGTTTATTTTTATTCCACTGTGGTCCAAAAGGTGCATGGCAAAATTTCGATCTTTTTAAATTCTTTAAGGTTTTCAAGTTTGTTTCCATACAAGTGTACATAGTAGTCTCTAATGATCTTTTGTATTTCTTCAGGGTCAGATGTGACTTCATCTTTTGTGTTTCTGATTGTATTTATTTAGGCTTTTTCTCTCTTTTTCTTGGTCATTGCTGATTTTTTGTCTTGATGATCTGTTTAGGGTTGTGAGTATTGAAGTCCCCAGCTATGATAGTGTTAGGGTCAATATCTTTTTTGAGTTTACCTAGAAGCTGCATTATGAAAGTTGGCACTCCTGTGTGGGGTGCATATATGTTTAGGATGGATATTTCTTGTTGATTGATGGATTGAACCTTTTATCATTATGTAGTGGCCTTCTGTATCTTTCTAAACTTTTGATAGCTTAAAGGGTATTTTGTCTGAGATTAAGATCGCAACTCAGCCGGGCTCGGTGGCTCAGCCTGTTATCCCGCGCCTTGGGAAGCTGAGGTGAGTGGATTGCCTGAGCCCGCAGGTTCGAGACCCGCCTGGGCAG
>CAUYQG010072643.1:0-13076 GCA_963574415.1 Tarsius wallacei | reverse complement strand
AGACCCGCCTGGGCAACTTGGCGAGACCTCATCTCTACAATAAATCAAAAAATTAGCCAGGTGTGGTAGCGCACGCCTGTAGTTCCAGCTACTTGGAAGGCTGAGGCGGAAGGATCGCCTGAGCCCAGCAGGTCCAGGCTGCGGTGGCTGGGAGCGGCCACTGCACTCCAGTCTGGGCAACAGAGTGAGACTCCAACGCAAAAAACAAACAAACAAAAAAAACCCAAAACAAAATAATAATGTATTGCATACTTTAAAATTGTTAAGAGAGTAGATATTAAATGTTTTCATAATTAAAAATATAAGTATTTGAGATGATTGATATATTAGTTAACCTGACGTACTCATTACACAATGTATACATATATTACAATACAACCACAAATACATTTTTGTCAAGTAAATCTTAATAAAGCTGAAAAAGGAGAATGAGAAGACAAGTCATAAACAGGGAGAAAATACTTGAAAAGGTATACCTGATAAAGAACTCATCCAAAATATACAAAGAACTGTTAAACTCAACAATAAAAAAAAATACACTAGAGACTTGGGTGTAATGGAATTGTTTTGGAGACATAAGAGTAAAGGCAACTGGATAATAATAAAGTGAGACACAGAAAAACAAGAAGATACATATATCCTGGGGAAAGATCACCCTTATCTAAACCCATAATTGCATGTGTGAGTGATACATATGTCAATTATCAGCTTGAGATCAAATATAAAAGCCCATGTAAGTCTAATGTTAATTTGAAATATAAAATAAGAAACATTAAAATTTTTGTGGCCACCTTTTGTGGTAAATTCTTTTTAAAAATATAGACTTCACAGAAGGCAGTAGGAAATTAAACTTTGTTCCAAAAAATGAAGAAAGCATGGTTTTTAATATCAACTAACTCTCTATAGTCCAATGCTGTAATAAGCTGGAACTCTAATTAGTTTCATGGACTTAAAAGAAGAAAGAGTAAGATTGCTGGATTCTTGAAAAAAAAAAGATAGGAGTGGAATAAATCTTCAAAATCAAGAGAGAAAATCTGAACCTATATATCTATATATAGAATAAGGCAGATACCTTTTAATAATAAGGGTTAAGTAAAGTCATTTTCAGACAAAATCTGAGATACTCTATTACAGTCTGGTTTGAACTAAATAGAAACACTAAATGGGAGTTCTTTAGGCAAAAAGAAAACTTTCTCAGATGAAAATATGGAAAAGAAGAAAAGAGAGTTCAGTACAGTGGTCATGCCTGTAATCCCAGCTAATCAGGAGGCTGAGGCAGGAGGATCCCTTGAGCCCAGGAGTCTGAGACCAGTTTGAGACCAATATAATGGAGACTATGTTTTTAAAAAAGAAAAGAAAGAGGAATAAATAAGAAGAAAAAGAGGAAGAGGAAGAAGACCAGAAGATAGGAAAAAATATAGACAAATATGCTTAAAGGTTTAATAAACAAAATAATACTTACATCTTATAGGATTCTAAATACAGGTAGAATTAAAATGTATTGTTCATTTATGATAAAACCTCTTAGCAAATGAAACATAAAAATAAACTTCCTTACCATAACATGGCTTCAGATGTTTTAAATACGCTAATTCTAACCTAATTTATAGTAATGCCAAACAAAATTCCAAAAACATATATTTATATTATGAAAATTGTAAAGCCGGTTTTAAATCTATATGGAAATGTGATAAGCCAAGAATACTAAAACATTGAAGAAGAATAAAGCTGGAAGACCTAGACTACCCAAGTCAGGGATACTGTTGGTGTGGAGAGAATTATTAACTCAAATCCAAGATAAAATGTCAGATACACAATAAGTGACAGTGTCAATTATACCAAACACATAACATACCGAATATAGGCAAAGAGTATGCAATTTTCTTAGCTGAATCCATATTAAGAGTTCCTTGGGTTTGGTTTGGTATAAGGAGTATCTCCTTCCTGAAACCTTAGTAACTCTCCGGTCAAGTAAAGATCAATAAACCCAAGAAGTGCACACAGACAAGCTCTAAAACCATAGGAAAGAAGAGTCAGGGTCTATAATTCATGAAGACAAGAGTACAGATCAATCAGATGGCAAGAAACACAGCAGGACATAAAACCTGGTCAAATACTTAGACTTGACACAAATGAGAGCTAACTTTACAGGTTATTCTCCATTTGGATACAGAAGACCAGCTCTACTTTAAGATTCAAGAATAGGGTAGGCATCCTCTAGAAGAGTGGTTCTCAAACTTTTGGAGTCAGGACTGTTTTACTTAGAAGGTATTGAGGATCTCAAAACACTTTGGTTTATGCAAGATATTTCTGTCCCTATTACTGTATTTGAAATTAAATATTTACAAATATTTATTATTTTACTTAAAATCAACATTCAAAAAACCCACTGAATTTTAATATAAGATATCTTACTTTTAAAATATGTACTTTCTAAAACAGTAATAAAAAGTTAGAGTTGAGTGATGCATTGTCAACATTTTACAATTAACTTCAATGTCTCTCTTGCTAGTAACAGCTGAATTTTCATATCTGCCTCTGTGTTGCTGGTACTGCAATATCCTATCATGTAGCCTCTGGAAATCTCTACTCTTCATTCATGAGAAAATGAGAGTTAAAGATGCAAATAATATCTTAGTATTATTTTGAAATTTTTTTTGATTTTGCAGACCTCCTGAAAGGATGTCTGAGAACCCCCAAGACTCCCTGGAAAATGCTTTAAGCACCACTGTTCTATTAAATGCCAGTTTAATCTCAGAGCTCAGGATGTGAGTGTTCTATAGAAGCAAGTTGTCTCAACTCATATTTAACTATCACAGCATGAAGCATAATACTTTTGAAAAAATATGAAAGTCCACTCTCAAGATAATGTGTGAGGGATAAGCATATTCATGGCTTGGCTATAAATGGCAGATAAATTTGCCATAGAAATGAGGTAAATTATTCAAAACGATGTTCAGTTGTCATTCTTACTGATGCTTCAGAAAATCTTTGGCTGAACCAGAAGATAATTTATAGGGACACAGATGGAATAAACTTAGAAGAGAAGAATGTAAAAAGTTAAATGAGTTTCTTTTATAGGGATAATATAAATTTGAGTAAAACTATATATCAGATGAGGAGAGCATTTCTGGGGTACCATGATGATAAAGAAATTCTATTTTATTAAATATGTTTTAGGGTAAACTATATGCACAAACATATGCTTTCAGAAATGAATTGTACACAATTGATGAACTTAGGACATGTGATCAGTGATCACTTCTGGAGAAATGAGTTAAAGACAAGCAGGTCGTGCAACATTTAGGATTTGTGGGATCACAGGGATAAGAAGGGCCAAAACAAACAAAAAGACAATTTTGGACTTCAGCCAAACCGAGCAGAGGGTCCAGTTGGGATTGAACTACACAATTCCACTTTCATAAGTCTCAGTTTTGGTCTTTCCAAAGCAAGGAAAGGATAAGAATGTAAAGGGATGAATATGGCTTGCAAATAAAGACTCTTTTCATGGTTTTTGAGACTACAGGACTCCAGATAAGATGATCATTATATAAACAAACAAATCAGGTAGTAATGAATCTCTATTTGCTCACTGGCTGTACCTGAGGCCATCACTGAGAAGAGAGATCCCTGGAAAACCCACTACACTGATGGGTTTGATGCATCAGTCTGGCCTGGGAGCAACTGCATGGCTATTTTGCAGTTACTGCTATCCCCTTGAACTTTGGTGCTACCAAAGGAAGATTGAGGTGACATGAAAAAGTTAATAATAGGCATAAAGAGAAGTTGACAGGGAAAACTATTTGAACTTTCCCGGACTGGAAGATTTTCCTAGTCTGAAATCAGAAATTACAAAGCCTTGTCAGTTTCTCAGTGAGCAGAAATCTGCAAATGTCAAGACTCTTTGGAGATTTAATTCTCCTAACATTTTTAAGTTAAATAATAGGTTTAAACATTTTCTTGCTGAAAAACTGAGCATGACAAACGTCACATTGCAAAAACTGACCTCATTCATTTGAACAAAAAAAAAATGGAAATAATAAAACACAACTCTGACTCAAAAAGCCTTAAAAAATTAAGAATTCCTTGACACAAGCTAACTTTTGCTTGGCACCATAAACTATAAGAATTTTGATTTGACGTGCTTCTATGAACCTCTGTGGATCAGGTTACCAACTTTTATTATCATCAAAAAGTTAAAAAGCTTGATTGAATATTAAAGATGACATGAGCTTTGCCATGTCAAAATCAAATCCAAAATACCAACTTCTTATTCAAGTTAAATACCAGCAACTTACTAATTTAAATATACCATTCAGCAGAATTAACTTTACTCTTTTGGGTTCTACTTGCCCAGTTTACTTTCATGTCTTTTTTTTTTTTAAGGAAGCTGTTATTTTTATTTCAAACTCTTCAGTGTGGCAGTATATTTATAAATTAACTTTACATTATGTGCAAAAGTAATCTATTTCCAATACAAACTAGAACAAATGGCATAAAAATCTTCTGCATGCTTGCATACATTTTATTTGGAGAAGAGAGAATTAGAGTAGTGGTCAGGTCCACAACTTATTATCAGGTTCTCAAAATTGTACATAGAAAAAAAAGACACAAAAGTGGAATGTTATAATTTGGTAATCAATTAATATAATAAATTAAAAATTATTGCTGAAAAAATGTTTACTCAGCTTATTAGATTTTGGATATGTGATGTTTAAACTTAGTTATCAATTTTCAAAGTTGAAAATAGGATGCTATCCTATTACTTTTTACCTGGAAGAAATGCAAAAATCAGATGTAACTAATTTCATGTATGTTAATCTATTCTTTTGAAAACTGTGGACACCTTGATAAACGTTTTAACCACTTGTTGTCTTAAGGTGCATACTACTATGTTTTTAACATAAATGATATCACTCGATATATGTATAATTGGAGAGTTTATAACTGTTTGAATTCTGATTATTTCTTAATGTTCAACAAAGGTTGGTAGATAATGTAATTATATTCTAAGACTAATAGCTTACCTGAAGAATAATGTCATACATGAAGCAATTAAAAATATAAGCTAGAGTTTGGTTTGAGATTACACTATGTAAATGGGCTTAGGAATTCAGAGACAAGAAAATCATAACAGAGAAAAGTCAACTGGGTGAGACTTTATGGAGGAAATGGGTACAGTGTGGAACATAAAGGAGAGGCAGCATTTGGCCTGAGGAAAAAACATAAGACATAGCAACAAAACTGATCTTAACACACCTGTGGTTATCCAGAGAAAAGCTAACTTTGCTAGAGTGCTTGCAGAAGCAGGTCAATCAAGTGAAACTGAGTTGGAACTGAGGGATAATAAGGAGCTTTAAACAGGGACAATAAAGCAAAAGTGATGTTTTAAAAATATGTACTTGGAAGTAGTTTGAAAGTCCCAAGAATTTAATGGAAGTAAACATAATTATAAACTTATTGAGTATCTAAGTGTGACACTATCATAGACTGAATAAGATGGTATTATTAATAATGTAAAGGAAGGAACACACATGAAAGACTGTAAGTGAAGAACCTATTAGATAATTTATTGGATACAGGAAGTAAAACTATCCTTCCAAAAGTATGGTTAATTGTGAGTACTGGTGAATTCCTGAATAATTATTCCTGTCTTCCTTTTCACTTTGTTTGGCAATTAAAAATTAGTTGCACAATATATAAGAAACATAGACTACAGTTACAAAATGTTTTTCTTTTGGATTTTTTCATACTCTGCTTATTCATGGAAAATTTGAAAATGTTTTTAAAACGTTAAATATAGCCAGGCTCGGTGGCTCAGCCCGTAATCCCAGCGCTTTGGGAAGCTGAGGTAAGTGGATTGCCTGAGCCCGCGGGTTCGAGACCCGCCTGGGCAACTTGGTGAGACCTCATCTCTACAATAAACCAAAAAATTAGCCAGGCGTGGTGGCGCGCGTCTGTAGTTCCAGCTGCTTGGAAGGCCGAGGCGGGAGGATCGCCAGAGACCAGCAGGTTGAGGCTGCGGTGGCCAGGAGCGGCCACTGCACTCCAGTCTGGGCGACAGAGTGAGACTCCAACTCAAAATAAAATAAAATAAAATAAAAATAAAATGTTAAATATATGTTAACAGGATAAATATTTTCTAGGTTTACAGGTAAAGATTTATTATGCCTTTATTACAAAATTAATTCCTAAGCTATCCCAAATATTATTTTCTCATGTTATTTTGTTAATTTAGATTGTTGTAAAACAGAAAAATTAATGTGACATTTTGAATTTTGCAATCACTTGTCAATGAAATTAATACTCATATAACATATATTCAATTCAGTGGAGAGAAATCTCTTCTGTTTACAGAAAAACAAATATTCTTTGTTGCCCCACAGACAACAAAGGAAAAGCAAGAAAAAGGCTATGTCTAATTTTATCAAATAAAATCCTCTACCTAATATGAAATCCTTGACTTAAATGCTGTAACCTATTTCCTCAAAGCGTTCAGAAGCAGATATAACTGATGGATAGAAACACGTTAAAGAAACAGGGTAGTATCTCAGACAGGTAATTGCTTTACTTCTGCAGTGGAAAACTATCACTGACTTTACTAAAGTTTTGATTTGCTTTTCAGCCACTGCAATTTTAAGTAATTAATTTTTCAATATAGTTTTGGAAAGTGTAACTCTTGGATGGACTAAGAAAGAAATAGGTAAAATCTTTTTTTTTTTTTAAACGAGTTTATTGCTTATTTTGACATACTCATCCGGAAGCATAGATCATACTGTAGGAGAGTTCTTTCTGTTCCTGATTTAAGAAGCCGACTTTATCATCTGAAAAGCCTCAAGCCCTATAGCAATGATTCTAATAAAAATAGGACCTGAAACTATAAGGAAAAAAATTATATACACTTCTATTTGATGGTTATGATTATAACTATAACCAAAAAGTTACACTGAGGCACCAGTAAATGTAAGCACTAAGCCATGTGCTCAGCATCTGAAAGAAACCAACAACTACCTAATGATGGCCTTGTTTAGACACAAGATTAATTTTTTTTCTATAAGTAGACAATGCAGTTTCTCCATAAAATTTAAAAGGAGATTAATCTGGGAAATTTAAAAGGAGATTAATCTGGGACTGTACTGAAAATATAGGCATCAGGCATTTATAAATACATCTATTTAGTGTCCAGCACTAAGCATATAAGAACGTAATTTAAAAAGAATTTGAAGTCTGCCTGATTTCTCTGTGCCCACATCATTTGCTGTATGAATTTAGACAAGTTATGTGACCTGCGCTTTATTTTTCTCATCAATAAAATAGAGGTAGTAATAATAATAAAATATAGTATGGTTATGAAGATTGAGTATGATTTCTTTTTTGAATTTTTCATTTTAGAGAGGTGGTGTACATTTCAGGGTTAGATATACAAACGTTCATTATGCAGGTACCCTTGTTGATGAGGTGTGATGCCCCCTACCCTGGCATTTTCCCACTACTGCCAATCCTGCCCCTCCATTCCCTGGCAGTTTCCACTACTGTCAATCCCCTTCTTATAGTATTAGAAATACTGCCAATCCCTTTCTTATAGCATTCAACGTCCTCTTATGAGTGAGAACATGTGGTACTTGGTTTTTTGTTTCTGTGATAGATCACTCAGTATTATAGGCTCTAAGTCCATCCAAGTTGCTGCAAAATTCATAATTTTGTCCTCCTTTATGGTTGCATAATATTCCATCTTGTATAGGCACCACATTTTTTTTATTCAGTCCTCTTTCGATGAACGCACAGTTGGTTCCATGTTATTGCTATTGCGACTAATGCTGAAGCAAACATGCATGTGCAGTTATCTTTTTCATAGAGTGATTTTGAGTTTCTCCAGGTATATTCCCAGAAGGGAGATTGCTGGGTCGTATGGAAGGTTGATTTTTTGATCTTTTAGAAATTGCCACACTGTTTTCCACAAAGGTTGTACTAGTTTACATTCCCCCCAACAGTACAGAAGTGTTCCCTTTTCCCTGCATCCTCTCCAGCATCTGTTGTTTTTTGCGTTATTGATGATGGCCTACTTGACTGGAGTTAGGTGCTATGACAGCGTGGTTTTAATTTTCATTTCTTTGATGACTAGTAAGGCTGAGCATTTTTCATGTATCTGTTGGCTGCTTTTCTCTTTTGAGAAGTGCCTATTCATATTGTATGCCTGATTTTTAATAGAGCTGTTTACTTTTTTCTTTTCAACACATGTGAGTTTCTTATAGATGATTGATGTTAGACCTTTGTCAAATATACAGTTGGCAAATATTTCTTCCCAGTCTGTGGGCTGTCGCTCTGTTTTCTTGATGGTTTCTTTAACTTTGCAGAAACTTGTCAGTTTGGTGAGTTCCCACTTGTCTATCTCATCTCTTATGGCATGGGCACTTGAGGTTTTGATCAGAAATTGGTTGCCAGTTCCAATTTCCATAAGGGTGTCTCCTGCATTCTCTAAGGTTCTTATACAATAAAAACTACAAAACACTGCTCAAAGAAATCAAAGATGACACAAACAAATGGAAAAATATTCCATGCTCATGGATTGGAAGAATCAACACTGTTAAGATGTCCATCCTACCCAAGGCAATCTACAAATTTACCAACAGCATTTTTCTCAGACCTGGAAATGACAATATAGGAATTCATATGGAAACATAAATGACCACAAATAGCCAAAACAATCCTCAGCAAGAAACAAAACAAAACAGGAGGCATCACACTCCCAGACTTTAAACTTTATTATAAAGCTACAATAATCAAAACAGCCTAGTATTTGTACAAGAACAGGCATATAGCCCAATGGAACAGGATAGAGATTCCAGAAGCAAAACTTCAATTTCTCAACCAATTCATCTTCGACAAAGTCTCTACCATCAACCACTGGGAAGAGGAGTACCTATTCAGTAAATGATGCTGGGAAAACTGACTGATCACATGCAGAAGCTTAAAACAAGAGCCCTACCTATCACCATACACAAAACTCAACTCTAAATGTATCAAAGACCTAAGCATGATGATTTCTTAAAGCTCTCAGAGCAGGGCCTAATTCCTGGCACTTACTAGTGATAATGGTAGTGTTTTCGATTATGTGCTTGCTAATATCTCTGACATAGCCAAGGATGGCTTGTTAATTAAAGCATGACAAGATATATTGAAGAAGGATCACATTTGAAACTAGACCTATTCATTAAGGGGACAAAGGGTAACAAATCCAGCACAAAGGGTAACAAATCCAGACAAATTTAAGTTTAAACTTGGCATCTGGTGGGTAAAGCCATAGACATATGGGGATTTGTTAATTCTACAATACTGTGCGTTCAGCAAGTGGGGTGTCTGAATAGGCAGCTAGAGGCAAACTAAGCGGAAATCAGGTGTAAGCCCTAGTGGCTTATCTTACACTGGGATTTAATTCCAAAGTCAGTGAATGAAGTGTAAATCCCTTGAGTTCAAAATACCCTTTAAATACTCCCAGTAAGGCACTTTTTTGCAGAACTGCATATTATCTCCCAGAAAAGAAGTTCAGTGCATTTGATTTATCCTCTTCATTTGAGCATCTAATGAAGTAGCTCAGTGGAATTTGGAACCCATACTGCAATGGATATATAAAATTAAAATCAAACTTAGCACGGTTAAAAGTTTAAGAATCATTATGGGAATTGGAAATTACCCAGGGAAACAAATTTATATCTCTCCTCTCACATCTGAGTCATATGTAAATACCTAAATTGAAATTTTTAAAAAAAATATCTCTCTCCCTCTCTCTCTCTCTCTCTCTCTGTGTGTGTGTGTGTGTGTGTGTGTGTGTGTGTGTGTGTTTATGACATGATAAGGCTCTTTTATAGTCAGAGTCATAAACTTGCAAAAAATTAAGGAATTAAGAATGTTTTTCAGCATTAAGGACTTTGGCTTCTTGTTTGCGTTACATGGATAGAACCACCATAACTAGCCTAGGTTCTGCATTTTCTCATTGTAACTGCTTGGTGTTTACTTCAGTGTATCTCTCTTTCCCTTTATATTGTTAGTCTGGAAATCATCAGAGCTACTTAAAGGTATATTCCACTTCCTCCTCACAGGCATCAGAGCAGCTAATCATGACTAGAATAAAGCACAGAATTAAGTTGCCCATGGTGGCCATGAATGTGCACAGCTCAGGTCTCTGTTCAAGAGACCCCACCTATAAATTCTCTGCCATGCCCTTACCGAAGCCATACTTTCTCTAGGCTGCTCCCAGTCAAAAGCAGGGCATGATAGCAATACGAGGACAGAGTTTTTTCTGCCCCATGTTCTAACAACCTAACTCTTCTAACAGACAACCTTTGCTGGGGGATTCCACATGGGCCTCACCAAGACATTCTCAGATATACTATAGTCTGATGTTCTCCTCAGTTTTCCTGCCTTTTTTCTCAATGCATAGGTGTCAAAACTGCATCACAGTTTGAAGAATCTTGTAGCCTACACCAGGAATCTCTCCCAATAAATTGCCCCACACCTAATCACAGCTTAGCATCAGCTTCTTGAAGAATCCGAACTGACTCACTATTAATTCTAAATTCTTAACCACATATCTCAAGCTGAACCTCTGTTCTTCGTTTAACTCTTGTTCTATCTCCTTATTCAATTCAGCCACCCACCATCCTAGATAAATAATATATTTATTTCCTCTTTTCTCAAATTAGCATAACTCCCCCCCCAACTCCACACTTTCAGATGTTAACCTTGTTAATATTTTACTTGAAAAAAAAAGAAGTATTCAGAAGCACCCAACACCAACCTGCCTAGTTTTATTTGCATATGCTCTGCCTTCTCTCCTGCTGTGGCAATACTCCCACCCAAGACCAATTCCTACAGTTATGCATTAGATTTCATCCTATCTCACTTACCCAGGACATTGTTCTTTTTACTCTCTGTATTATTAGGATTTTCTTCTCTTGAGTCATTTACTTCTTAATCAAATATGCTATGTTAGCATTTATTAAAAGATTCTTTGACCCCAAAAATCTCTCCAGCTACCATCTATATTCACATCTATCTTTCCATTTACCACATTGTTTCTTGAATCCATACTAATTTATGTCAGACCGCTTCATTGGTCTGCTTTTTGCCAGTATTGTCCACCTTGACAAAGATGGTGGTTAATTGTCAAACATCAACTAATGCAAACTATCAGAAATATTTGATAATGTCAATCACTTCCTTCTTATTGAAAGATTTTCTTCATATTGATCTCGACATCAGTTTTTATTTGTTCTCCTACCTCACTAACAACTTATTTCAGCTTTTTTCTACAGGTTTCTACACTTTTCCCACACTTATACCAAGTAGAATGCCCCTTGCTTTGTCCTTGAAATTTATTCTTTTCTAATTACATTTTGTGATGTCTTCCATTCTCGTAGCTTTAAATATCATCTTTAATTTGATGACTCCCATTTTTTTTTCTCCAGCCATCTCTACTTCCCAGTCTTCAGACTGTAATATTTAACTGCCTACACAACATCTGCACTTACTCATCAAATACATATCCCAAACTAAACATCACCAAATATAAATTTTTGAATTCCCACCAAGCTTTGTTCTCAGTTTTTCTCATTCCAGCCAATATCAACATCTTTCTTCCAGTTACTAAGGCCAGAAACCTTAAGTACCTTGAAAATGTCATTCAGAAAGAAGATTCTATCTTCTATCCCCTTTCTATTGGTTCTGCCTGCCTTTAAAATATATCCAGCCCAATTTTTCTTACCAGATCCATTAACTGTTACTATTCTGATACCAGCATCATTTTAAAAAATCTAGATTATTACAGTAGTCTTCTCATATCCTGTTTTCATTCTTGCCTTTTGAATCTATTATTTGCTCCAACTCTGTAAATATATATAAAATCATACCACTCTTCTATTCAATAATGTTTCAGAATTCTTTTTCATTCAGAGGCAAATTTCAAGCTATTAACAAGAACTACAAGTCCCTAAAATATCTATCCTCAGGCAACCCCTTCGGGTCCCCATCCACTGTGGGAGCTTTTCTGTCCTCTCAATAAATCCTGCTTTCTTTAAAAAAAAAACAAAACTGTCCTCCACTTTTCCCCCACTCTGTGATCTCATCTTTTAGCTAATTCATTCTTGTGTTTACTCTACATCAACCACACTGGCCTTCTTGCCCTTCTTCCATCAGTTCCTGTACCAGGGAGATGGAATTCTGTTTGGAAGTTCCCAGATAAATGTATAATTTAGTTTCTCACTTCCTTCACTTCTCTGTCCGAAAGTCCCCCTACTATAAATGTCCCTCCTGAAAACAACATGCAAATTAGCTCAAATCATACTCTGTCACTATTAGTCTTTTTTTTTCTTTCTTTCTTTCTTTTTTTGTATTATTAAGCACAAGTTGGCAATCCTATACTTAGTATACACACACACACACACACACACACACACAGATGTAAGTTCCTTAACAGGAGACCCTTTTCACTATTCTGTATGATATACTTTGTGTATGTAGAGTTGTGCGTATTTATTGGAGTAAACATATAAAATGAATAAAGGGACAGGCATAGAGAAGGAGGCAGAGGGATCTAGTTATTAGAACTAGTGTAGAAAGTAGAAAGTAGCCAGGCTCGGTGGCTCAGCCTGTAATCCCTCACCTGGGGAGGCTGAGGTGAGTGGATTGCCTGAGCCCGCGGGTTCGAGACCCGCCTGGGCAACTTGGCGAGACCTCATCTCTACAATAAATCAAAAAAATTAGCCGGGTGTGGTAGCGCGCGCCTGTAGTTCCAGCTACTTGGAAGGCTGAGGCAGAAGGATCACCGGAGCGCAGCAGGTCGAGGCTGCGGTGGCCGGGAGCGGCCGCTGCACTCCAGTCTGGGCGACGGAGTAAGACTCCGACTCAAAAAAAAAAAAAAATAATACCTAAATCCTGATTTTGCTTTTTACTAGAATGACTTTAGGCATCCTGCTTAGTCCTCTGGGGTCTCAGTTTCCTCCTCCATGAAATGGGGTCATTGACGACCTCAACAAATAAAAAGGAACAAATAAAAAAGCTAAACACACGTGGGGTGGATG
>CAUYQG010072639.1:0-27587 GCA_963574415.1 Tarsius wallacei | reverse complement strand
ACCCATTAAGTTACCGATGTCATTCTTCTCAGATCTGGAAACGACAATACAGAAATTCATATGGAAACATAAACGACCATGAATAGCCAAAACAATCCTTAGCAAAAGAAACAAGGCAGGAGGTATCACACTCCCAGACTTCAAACTCTACTATAAAGCTACGGTAATCAAAACAGCTTGGTATTCGTATAAAAACAGGCACATAGAACAATGGAATGGGATAGGGATTCCGGAAGCAAAGTCTCAATTCCTCAACCAACTCATCTTTGACAAAGCCTCCAACAACAACTACCGGGGAGAGGAAAACCTATTCAGTAAATGGTGCTGGGGAAAATGGCTGACCACAAGCAGAAGACTGAAACAGAACCCCTACCTATCACCATACACAAAAATTAACTCTAAATGGATCAAAGATCTAAACATAAAACCTCAAACTATAAGAACCTTAGAAAATGCAGGAGACACCCTGTAAATTGGAACCAGCAACAAATTCCTATCCAGAACCCTAAAGGCCAATACCTTAAGAAATAAGATAGACAAGTGGAACCTCATCACATTAACGAGCTTCTGCAAAGCAAAAGACACCATCAATATAGCAGGGAGACACCCCACAGAATGGGAAAAAATATTTTCCAACTGTATATCTAACAAAGGCCTAATATCTAGGATCTACAAGGAACTCAAACGTACCAAAGGGAAAAAAACAAACAGCCCCTTTAAAAAGTGGGCAAAAGACATGAATAGACACTTCTTAAAAGAAGATATATGAGCAGCCAACAGACACATGAAAAAGTGCTCAGCTTCACTAATCATCAGAAAAATGCAAATCAAAACCACATTGAGATACCACCTAACCCCAGTAAGAATGGCCATCATTAATAAAACAAACAACAGATACTGGCGAGGATGTGGGGAAAAAGGAAAACTTCTACACTGCTAGTGGGAATGCAAACTAGTATAACAACTTTGGAAGACAGTGTGGCGATTTCTGAAAGAACTGGAAACTGACCTTCCGTATGACCCAGCAATTCCCCTATTGGGAATATACCCAGAGGAACTCAAATCATTCTACAAAAAAAGATACCTGCACATGCATGTTTGTTGCAGCTCTATTCACAATAGCAAAAACATGGAACCAACCATGCTGCCCATCAAAACTGGACTGGATTTAAAAAATGTGGTATATATACACAATGGAATGTTATGCAGCCATAAAGAGGGACATACATATGAACTTTGCAGCAACTTGGATGGATTTAGTCTACCATACTCAGTGACCTGTCACAGAAACAAAGAACAGAGTACCATATCTTCTCACTCATAAGCGCACCTTGAACAGTTTTTATAATACTATTAGAAAGGGATTGATTGGTAGTAGTGGGAAACTGCCGGGGGGGGTGTGATTGGCAGTTGAGGGAAACTGCCAGGGGAGGGAGGGACACACCTCATCAACAAGGGTACCTGCATAATGCACATTTGTATATCTAACCCTGAATTATACCCCACATCTTTAAAATAAAAAATAATAATAATAATACTTCATTTTCCCTCAGGTGTTCTGAACCAATTGAGTCATAAGATTCAGAATATGGGAGTCTTGTGTGTACTACTGATCAACCTGATATTGAAGCATATCTGTGTGCAAGTGGGCTTCCTAATAATCATGCTGGAAATAAAATGCACAGCCCAGTCACCAACAGCAATAAACTGAGGCAGACTTCCTCCGGCAGGGGTGAGTCCACACCTATAACTTTATTAGCATGAATTTGCAGGGCAGGTTGCTCTTAGACACTTGCTAGTAAGAGAGTGGTTCTCAAAGTGTGTCCCTCTTAGACTCCTCCAGAGGAGCACAAGCATCACAGGAATCACCTGGGAACTTGTTAGAAATGCTGATATTCACTCTACAACTACTCAGTCAGAAACCCTGCAGCTAGGGCCCAGCAATCTGTTTTAACAAGCCCTTCAGTAATTTCTGATGCACATGCAAGTTGAAAATCACTGATGTGACATAGGGGAAAGAAAAGTCTCTTTCAACCATTAAAGAAGCTTGATTCTCACGGCCAATACCAGGGCCAGAACTAGGGTGTGGCAAATGTGGTGACTATGATTCAAAATTTAAAGAAGCAGTCACACTTATGGTTGTTCAAGTACTCTGGTATTTCTGCTTCTTGAACAAGTCGTTACCATGGCCTAATTTACCATAGTTGGAGTTAATTTCAATTTAATAACTAATATGTTTATGGCATAGAACTTTAATTTTAAAAGTGGTCTTATGGAAATATGTTTAAATCAGGACAGAATTAGCAAAAAAAATCAAACAACTGAGATTGTGATTGGTTTAATTTTTATGTTAAAATTTTGTTTACAAATATGGTTTCTCCACAGTGCAGTTAGGAATCAAGATAAGTTTGAACTGGATAGTACCTTATAGATCATCTAATCCAGAGACATTCTTTGAAGGTCAAGAGTCACAAATAAACTGAATAAGAGCTTGTCTAATGACATTTAAGAGATTCTGAAGAGGTCACCCTCAGGATACTTGTATCTATTCCACATTGCCTAATTTATTCACGTTAATTTGCAATTTAAATACTTGGTGACTCATCTCTGATTTTTTTAAGTTTTAAAATACAAACACTTCTAGCAAGATTACAAGAAGATATAATTGATCATTAGTTATAGTGCTTTGGTTAATCGGATTATTTTTCTTCTGTCACATAGCGACTGACATAACCAGACTGAGTAATAAATCTAACATTTATGGAGTATTTTGAGACAAATGCTATGCTATGAATGATAATTGTAAAATTAGGAGAAGGATTTTCCCATTGAAGATGGACCAATCTGGTGCAGGAAACACAGAATTTTGAGTACCCCAAGAGTAGCAAGAAGGCATTGAATGCCTTTGTAGTCAAAAAAGGGAGACAGAAAAAGAAGGTCCCAGTGGTACAACATTACAGCTTTGAATAAACTTTACATATACACCATCAAAAGGACAGGTTAAATGAATTGTGGTATATCCACATAATGGAATATCATACAGCTATCAAAAAATGGTACAGTTCTCTACTGATATTCAACAATCCCCATGGTAGTTTTAAGTAAAGAAACAAAACTTTATATTACCTTACCATTTGTAAAAACAATTTAAATATGTATAGACATGTCAAAAACTATGAAGAGGGCAACTGGTATCTGGGTACAAGGGAAACTTAATTTTCACCATATATCCATTTGTTTATTTTGTATTTTATACCATGTATATGCATTACCTATTTGAAAAAACTAATACAATTTATTTTTTTTTAATGTATTCCAGGATGGGCTGCCATTTTGAGTAAGAGAAAGGTATTACTGACTTTCAGTGAGTGAGGTCTGCAACTCAGCTATTTTATTTTCTGTTAGTGAAATTGTACTTGAGTAGGAGGGTAAAGTGGTGTCTCATTTGTCATCACATTGATCAGTAGGATCAATTTAGCAAGCCCATCTCCCTCTACCCTTTCTACTCCCATAGCAGCTTTCAGTCAAAGAAGATGATTTTCCCAGAGAGGAGAATTATCAAAGGTATAAAATAGCTATACTTCTGTGAAATAACTTTCAAACAAGCCCACATGGTCCTTGCAGAGAAGTTTGTATTTATCTGTCTTTATCTCAACAGAGAGGCAATTAGAGAATACGCAATCAATGAGAGGTCAAAATAAGATACAAAGGAAGACAGAAAATATGATGCAGGATAAATGAATTATGAAGGTGCTATACAAACTCAGGACAGATTCAAACAGTTTGTACATCATGCATTACATGAAAAACAGGAATGTTTCCAGTGATCTGGGACAATATTGGAGCTAAATAGAGAGTACTTTTGTATGTTCTTGATTGAGCTACACCCAACCTCTCAAATGTTATGCAGTACCACTTTTCAGGACACAAGTGTCTTTGTTTAGAAAGATTCTGGAATTATAGACCTAACAAGAAAGTATTATTATAATACAACCAGAGGGAGGGGAAGAACAATCATTCTTTTATGTTTTAATATAGATTTTTGAAACTCAGACTAGATTCAAATAGTTTGGTATAAACAGATTTTTGAGTTTTGAAAGCCTGGGACTCAGGGCGTCGGGCTTGTGTTATACACAATAATTTAGAAGCCCAGCTTTTAAAAATAATTTTGATAGCTCTCCTCTGGGATAATTATTCATTCTCTTTGATGAAAAAAAAGCTTTGGGAGAAGTGAAGACAGAGAGAGATGAGTTTGCTAAATTGATCTTGCTTTGTAGGGCTAGAAACTCGGTCTTGATACTGCCTCAAAAATAAGAATCTTGAGGAGTAGTTCATTTTCACCAAATTCACTAAAATACTGGGATACAAGACAGAATACCAATTTACTAATTTACTCTTAGAATACAGTTGTCACATGGGTTGAAATGCTTAGATTCAGTGCATTCTTTTCTCTATAGGAAAATTTAATTGGGTAGTTTGATTACAATCAGAAGATGATTGAATAAACCTAGGAATAGAACAAGTGAGTGAGCTGGTTATAGGTCATGGTTATTGCCTTCCAGCACTAACTAATGCACCTATCTTCACTGAGATAGACCTACTGAACAAACATTTGTTTATGTCAGTTCGCTGACACCTTTTCTCCTTTATTGTGCCCCTATAATACCCACTCTCCCTAATACATGTATTTCATTTCAAAGTTGACCAATTCATTTTTGTTATCTTTAGTTTTGTTAAAATCACCAATTAGGCTGCAGTCCAGTACTCTCTTCCACCTTTTGGCCTGGAAGACACTCTTTCTCCTATGACAGTTGCATATATCTGAACCCATCCATTATGTATTATCTTTATTAGCATAACTCAGAATTGTGAAGGAACCTCCCTGCTACCTCTAACAACAATTGCATTGTAGTATTTATCATGGTTTATATTTAAGAATACACACATTTGAAATATATTAATATATATTTCAAGAAGGACTTACTATATTCCTGGCACTTTGCTGATCAGTTTATATGTATTTTCTCACACCAAACTATGTGGCAGGCAATTATTTATTCCTATTAATATAGAGAATGAGAATTAATAACATGTCAAGAAAACAGAATCACAGCAAGTTAAGAAACTTCCCAAGATCACAGTCGGTAAAATTAGGTGTTGGAATTCTAAATCATGCCTTTCTGACTCCAAGATAATTATTTTTATTTTATTTACTTATTTATTATTATAAATAGGTGGGGTACAATTCAGGGTTAGGTATATAAACGTTGATTATGCAGATACTCTTGTTGATGAGGTGTGCCCCTCCCCTGGCAGTTTTCCACTACTGCCAATCCCTTTCTGATAATACGATAACTGTTCAAGGTCTGCTTATGAGTGGGAACACATGGTACTCTGTTCTTTGTTTCTGTGATAGATCACCGAGTATAATCGACACAAAATCCAAGTTGCTGCAAAGTCCATATGTTTGTCCTTCTTTATGGCTTATGGCTGCATAATATTCCATTGTGTATATGTACCACATTTTTTGTATCCAGTCCAGATTTGATGGGCAGCACGATTGGTTCCATGTTTCTGCTATTGTGAATAGAGCTGCAACAAACATGCATCTCTTTTGTAGAATGAATTGAGTTCCTTCGGGCGTATTCCCAGTGGGGAATTGCTGGGTCATATGAAAGGCCACTTTCTATTTCTTTCAGAAATTGCCACACTGTCTTCCAAAGAGGTTGAACTACTTTGCATTCCCACTAGCAGTGTAGAAGCATTCCTTTTACTTGGCATCCTCCCCAGCATCTGTTGTTGTTTGTTTTATTAATGATGGCCATTCTTACTGGGGTTAAGTGGTATCTCAATGTGGTTTTCATTTGCATTTCTCTAATAATTAGTAAGGCTGAGCACTTTTTCATGTGTTTGTTAGCTGCCCATATGTCTTCTTTTGAGAAGTGTCTATTCATGTCTCTTGCCCACTTTTTAATAGAGGTGTTTGTTTTTTTAATCAATGTTTTTTTAAATGTTGGTTCCCTTTTGTTCTTTTCTAAATATTCTAACTGCCTTTAAATTTTACCTATACTTGGGTAATTGGAAACGTACATGTCCCAGAGAAAGCGTGAAGAGCTGAGGAAGGCAGTGGCCAAGAAGGACTAAGCCCCCCAGTCCCGCAATAAATCCTATGCAGAAAAAAAAAGAAAGTTTACTTGTCCAGTTGGGACTTTGTCTTTGTACTCCAGACTTTCTACCCAAATGCCTACTCGAAATTGCTTTGCAGTCTAGTAGGTATTTTAAACTTAGCACGTGTAAAGGAAAACTCTCAGTACCTCTCTCAAGTCTGCCCTTTCCACAGCTTCCCCTAACTCAACACATAACAACTCCATTATACCAGTTGTTCAGTCTCCAAAGCCTGTATCCTCTTTGAGATATCTTTCTCTCTTTCATATCCAACATTTCCTCAATCGACAAAGTTTCAAAATATACCCAAGGTTTAACTATATCTTACCATCTTCACATCTAGCCACGTGGATAATTTCAGTATTATCCTTATTGATCTCCATTTTTCACCCTTGTACCCCTAAAGATTCTGCTCCAAGAATGATCCCCAGAAACATAAACCAAATGTTAACACTTTACTGCTCCTATAGCTTACTATAGTACTCAGATAATTACCCAAGTCCTATAATAGCCTATAAAACTATACATATTCTGATTATTTTTCATCTTTTATTATCACCTACTTTACTCCATTCTAGCCACACTGAATTCTTTGCTTTCCTTGAATGAATCAAGCATATCTTTTCAGAAATCCCCATGGCCAAACCTTCACTTTCTATAGGTCTCTACTCAAGTTACCTAACCAGAGATGTCTTTCTAGAATGCCATGTGTAACAGCTTTCCATATTGCTTTAACCTCTTTAGTAAATGTCATTGCACTATTTATTGCTTGACATATACGTTTATTGGCTTGATAATTGTAATTCTTCTTTCTCTAAATTTTAAGTCTTATGAGAGGAGGGGATTTTTTCCCACTTTTTTTTACTTCCATAGATACATGACTTACAAGAGGGCTTAACATGTAGGATTACATGTTAATGGTATTACATGTTAACTTATGTTGCTGAGAGAATGGAAGAAGATGAACAAAAGAAGACAGTTCTGGTGTAAACCATGTGGCTGAATCAGTGAGCCAATAGAGAGGAGTTTCTTCTAGATGAAATCTAAGACATGAGTGATTTGAGTAATCAGTGAAAACCAATGAAAGCAAAGCAGTTGCCTCTCCACCCCCATATATATTAGTATATACGAGGGGGTGGGGGCAAAAATCTCAGAATTATTTTTTTGAGGGCAGGCCCTTTCTAGTACAGGCATCCCCCATTAGGTAGGTATTCTAGGAACCCATTGGCATCAGTGTACCTGCTAACAGTGTCGTGAGAGGCTGCATTCAGCTTCGATGAATTTTTTTTTAGGTTCTTTCAACGCATTTGCCTATTTCATAATGGATGATTTACATGAACAACCTGTACACATTGTGCTGAGTGTTCAGCAATGTTTGACAAAAACCAGCATGACCCCTGTGCTCCACCCTCCCTGTTCACTTGACCTCACCCCTAGCGACTCTTTTTGTTTGTTTGTTTCCTTGGATGAAAAACGTTCTCAAAGGGAAACTTTTGTCTGTAAAAGAGGTGAAACAAGAAAAGGCAGAAGCACTAAGAGGGATCAAAATTAATGCACTAAAAACTCTTTTGAGCAATGGCAAAGTGTCTTGATAGATATATTGCATCAAACAAAGAGTACTTTGAAGGTGAGTGAAATTTAAACATGTAAGAATAAACATAAGTTTTTAATAAATAAAATCCAGATTTTTTGAGGTATCACCTATATAACTTTATATTGTTTTTAGAATTTAGTTACAAATGAAACTATGTTTTTAAGAACACACACACATATAACCAACCACGTGCACAATTCACAATATGGATGAGGTAAAAGAAATTAGAGCCTTATGAAAAGCACAACAAATTTTGACTGGAAAATTGAGAAAATGCTTTTTTGGGTGACCAAGTAAAAAGGACATTATATAGTATAGTGAAAAATAGCCCCCAAAGTATAATTATAGTAAATATAGAAATATTACATATTACTTATTATAAATATAGCAATATTGAGTATGACTTATTAAGACAATTATTACTTATAAGACAATTGTTTCAAATTGTCTTATCTTTGATAGCTTTGATTTTTTTTACAAATGTGTTCTTTATAATTCAACTGAATTAAAAATTCATCACTTGATAGATAATAAAGAGAAAACCCAGTGACATTTGAATGTACTAAAGAATCTATTATAACTTTCAAAAATTGTAATTTGAAAATAAATCTTATTTTATAATATCTCTATATTCCCTTCATCAAAATGCTGCAATCAACCCATTGAATCATTATGAAAACTGGATTAAAATCCATCCATCTTTTTTATTACAATTCTGAAGCATTTCTTAAATCAAGAAAAATTTAATAAATCTTTGCAGGACTTAATAAAAGAACAGAAGATTTATATATCTAATAAAAAATTCATTCCATTCTGATAGTTTTATCTAATTTGTTTTTATATGTCTTCTTATCACCTATTAGATATCATTTTGTTTCTCAAGATTCAAAGAGTAGAAATCACTTCTAAAATAATTTTTATAGAAAAAATAATAGATTACACAAGTATTCCATATGCCTATCCTTTTGAAATGTGGTGAACTTGAAAGTAGCTTGCACAAACAGAACATCAGGGGAAGGTCTTATTGGCAGCTGAACTTCCGATTAATTTTGTGATTTTTAACACTTTTCTTCATAACTCATGCAGATTTTCTCCAGAGTCAGAGAATGAAGAAGAGTTAAAATTAAGCATTTAAAAATGCATTTGAGATTCATTTCTGTAGCTAAACTACAGAATCGAAGCCTTGGCTTTTTTTTTTTTTTTTTTTTTTTTGGTAGTAAAGAGGTTACTTTGCTCATGAATATTTCATAGCATGTCAAATTGTGTTGTAATCCTTCTTTTCTCAAGGATAGATAAGCGAGGTCTCATTTAAAAGCTCTTTTGGGTATTTATAACTCATCAATTAAGTATTAAGACCAATTAAAAAGGAATCTGTAAGTTTAACCATTTGCTGATAATTGCGTTTGCCTATTCAGAATATAAGCATCTGAGAATTTGTATAACAGAGGTGGCTTTGTTTCCTAAAGATTATATTATGTGGCGGTGGTAATATTAATTTCCCCCAACAAAATATGCCCTTCAATTGAGAACCAATTGAACTTTTAAGTAAAAGTAACATAGAGCACAAAATAAGTGAAAAGTCAGTTCTGGCAAAAGCTTTCTTAAGCCATGTGGGTACAGTACTCTAGCAGTTACCAAGAGTTCTATACAATAACTACCTAGCACCAAACTAGAAAACCTTTATTCTAGTCCCTCTTTCCCATTTAGCTAGTTTTGTGACCTTGGGCAAGCCACTTAACCTGTTGAGGCTTCTTTTTTACTTTCCTGTAAAACACCAAGAACTTTCAGCAAAAAGTTCTGTTTAGGTTTTTCTTTTCTTTTTTTTGAATCAAAATCTCACTCTGTTTCCCATGGCATGCTCCCAGCCATACCAGCATCAACCTGCTGGGCTCAGGCTATCCTTCTGCCTCAGCCTCCCAAGTAGCTGGAACTATAGGAGTGCACTACCATGCCCGGCTTATTTTTTGATTTATTGTAGAGAGGAGGTCTCACCAAGTTGCCCAGACTGATCTCAAACCCCTGAGCTCAGGCAATCCTCAGGCCATGGCCTCCCAAAGTGCTAGGATTACAGGCTTGAGCCACTGCATTCAGATTTAATATTGCCATTTGTTTCAGAAATGTAATGCACATGATACTTTCCTATCAGTACTTAATTTCTAAAATATATATTGAATTGTACATTGTTATTGACATGAAAGCTTTTACAGGTTGTAAGCTTAAATTATCATAGGACAGTTGAGCTTCACAAAATATAAATATTTACAATAAACCCTTATAACTCATAAATATAACAAATAAAATATAATACTTTATTTAATATATTTTGGGTTTCTTTTATCCTTTTTGTTACTCTTTGCATATTTTAATAAGTACCAAGATGGCAAAGAAAAATCTAAAATAGCTAGGTGACATGGTAGTTAGTTTCTTGATAATAATTAAGGTGTTTTTTAATTGAGCACAGCTTGATTTAGATATACTTTTTTTTTTTGCTCACAAATTTTACATTTGAGAGAATGTGTAATTTTTTCCTAATATTTATATCTACCTTTTTCTAAAGACAAACCTAAGTCAGAGTTTAGGTATCAACTTCACAAAAACCACCCCCTTTGTCTTACTCCATTCTCAATACCCCTATATATGGCCCAACTGCAGGTTAAGACTGCCATGTTTAGATCAGTTTCTCTAATAACATCTTTTAGTATGTATAAAATTATTTTCTTCACTATATAACTATGATTTTATGATCAATGGTTATAAAAAGAAGAAGTTTAAGAAATAAGCAAAAATATAGCATAAATATCACACATCTTTTGAAGTCAATTTGAGTTCCTAGTATGTTAAGAAGTAAATGCAGGTCAGAGAACCAGATGCACAAACATATTTAAAAGAATTTTAAGAAAAATTTGCCTACCAGTGGTCACTAGTGTTTACACATGTCTAGTCTTCAACCACTATAAATTAACCTAACTTTATCATTTCTAATACTAATATTTCAATTTAATACCTTTTCATGACCCAATTTTTACTTTACTTTAAATGTTGTAGCACATTAAAATGCAAAAATATATTATTTATTTAGTGCCAGCAGAAGAAATTTTTCCCAGGATGTTTTTTTAGACAGCAATGAACAAATCAGAATAAAACAACAAACAATCCTCTGCTCTTATGGAAAGTACACTGAAGAGGTAGAAGAAGCAAGCAGACAACATAAAATGACCAAATGGGCCTGAAGATTTCTCTCAGCTTGACTAAAATTTAGATAAGCTTCTTCTTGTGTCTAGGCCCCTCGCTGCAGCTCCTGACAAAATTGAGATGATCTAACCACAGAGGTCCCTCTCCTCCTTTTTCTTAGAGGATTTACTTTAGAAAACTTGCAATTATAAATTATTCTTCTGCCCACTGAAATGTAAATTTTCTCATAGCCTCTTGCCAGTTTTACAATCCAGGAATGTCTTTCTTTGAAATGTGATTTTTAAAAAATATTTTGAAATATAATTGTCAAAAATATACTTATACCAGTCTCTATGTGAGACTAGGAGCCTGACTTAGCTAGGTATCTTGGTTCAAGTTGTAAAATTACATCATGTCATGAAACTATAGGAAAGTTCATATTTCCTTAGAATAAGGTCAATTAGCAAACACAGATGGCCTATGATTCTTCCCACCCTAGATCTTAAAATCTTTCCAGTCCTTTGTGTAAGTCCACACACTCAGTGACAACATGAGCACCCCCTAGTATGGTCCCAAGCAGGGGATTGGAGGCTGGAGAGGGGTCCTGGGGGTGGCCAACCCAGGATGTACTGTTTCCCCCAGGCTCTGTGCCTGGGCACGTAGGTCATGCTGAGGTCCCAGGCAAAGTATTTTCTGTGCCTGCTGACCACATCTGGCAGTTATGCATAGTGAATGTTCTCATGCACACAAGTTAGTGTGCACAAGTTAGGGAACTAACTAGCTAGCCACCGGGCTGGTTCTGACCAGATCAGGCATTCCTAGATCAATATTCATAAACTTTGGTTACCTTTAGTTCATTATGATGTTAGGTGAAGTGTGGAGTGTTGCTCTGTGATTTCTTGATTTTGCCACAGAAAAAAATTTTAGAATAAATCCAAAGTACAGTTTAAGAATGGACTTATTAGGCATGCTCAAGGAAAGCGTGGATGTCTTAAGAGAAAGGGCAAGGGCTTGGCTTTGACAAGAAGCTTTATGTAATTGTATGATTATTAAGCAAACTGTGAGCTAAGAAGGGTGGACTGCAAGTATCTGGTCACAAATTTTGATTACCATCTCTCAACCTTCTAAGGTCACAAGGCCCTTCTAAATAATAAAATGTATTGCCTAACTAGATTTGAGCTTTTTTAGATTATCACGTCTGTGCTTAGGGTAACTTTCTATTGTTTCTGTGATTACTGTACTGATAGATCCACATTCCAACCCACAAGGTGGTCAGGTCTGGTATGCCTGGTCAGTCGGGTGAAGGTTGCATAATGATAAGAAAGATTTCTGAATGCTTACCCTATTTTAATTTAGACCTGCCTGCAAGAAACTTATCTACGTCTAAACTGCACTAACATGCCTCAACTATAATATAACTACAATTCTAAAAATCCCACCCCTAGAGAGAATTCACAGTCATTTTATGTACATGAGATATATGTATTAGTATGTTCCTTCTCACACTACACCTACACGCTAGAAATCCTACAGTTTTCATGCTGAGCCCTGCAGTCTGCCCTGTGTAAAAAGCTATATAACCTACATGCTTTTTTCAGTTTTATTTCCCTGTCCAGAAGCTGGTGGCTCCTGAACCATCTTCCCTATACGTTCCCAAATAAAGCCAGTCATCTGAGGGTGATTTATTAGGCCTCTCAGACATCGTGTCTTCCCTTTTGGGATCTTTGGTAGACTGGAATGATACTTTGTTTCAGTAAAATTGAGTACAGACTGTTTTCGTCTCTTCTTTATTTTAATAGCCTTTAATAAAAAGTTTTTCTTACCTATTAACTTTGGTGCAGATTTTGCTTTAACAAACAAAAATACACAACAAAGGGGGTGGAAAAAGCAAGAAAACAAGATGTGGAGCATTAGCTCTGTGAGGCGTGTGTCTTTGCAATTATAAATAGAATGGTCAGTACAAGTATCAAGGAAAAGAGAGCATTTTAGCAAACACTTGGCAAAGACTTGAAAGTAAAGAACAATCCTTGTGGAAGAAACCTTGCAAAAACAGGAAACAGTCAATTTTAAAGGCCTTGATATGTGATTGAAGATGTGTGAGCTGGCCAGTGTAGTCAGAGTGAAGTGACAAGTGCAGAGAAATACAATATAAAATCACAGAGGTCACAGAGGTCAGTGATCCAGGGCCTTGTAGACCACTGTAAAGACTTCTGCTTTTACTCTGAGATAGAAAAAATGGTTGTCGCTGGAGGACTTTGATTCAGGAGCATATCATGATTTAAATATGTATTTTAAAAGATCATTGCTATATTCAAAATAGACATTCAGAGACAACAGTTGAGAAGCAAGGAAACCAGTCAGTAGCTTGTTGCAATAATTGGGGAGAGAAAGAAAGAGGAGAGAGAGAAACATGAAGACTCTTGAGCCAGAATGGAGTGAAAGTGTTGAGAATTGGATTAAGTCTAGATATATATTGAGTATATTTTAAAGGTAGAGTCAATAAAGTTTTCTTTTATAAAAATTTTTAGATTAACAGGTACACATGCATGTTCGTTACATGGACATATTGTGCTGTGGTGGGGATTGGGCCTCAGTTGACCCAATCCCCAGATAATGAACATTGTACCCCATAGGCAGGTAATTTCTGAACCCTAAACTCCCTCTTCACCTCCTCCCCATTTATGTCCCTGATATCTACTATTTCCATCTTTGTGATCATTTAGCTTCCACATATGAGTGAGAATATATGGTGTTTGGTTTTATGTTTCTGAATTCACTTAGGATGATGACCTCCAGTTCCATCCATGTTGCTGCAAAGGACATGATTTCATTCTTTTTATAGCTGTGTTGTGTTCTATGGTGTATATATACCACATTTTTTTAAATCCAGTCAATTGTTGGTGGGCACTTTGATTGGTTCCTTTACTTTGATATTGTGAATAGTGCTGCAATGAACATATGGGTACAGGTATCTTTTTTATATATTGATTTCCTTTGGATAGATCCCTAGTAGTGGGATTGCTGGGTCAAATGGTAATTCAACTTTTAGCTCTTTGAGAAATCTCCGTAGTGTTTCCCATAGAGGTTGAACTAGATTACGATCCCACCAACAAATGAGCATTCCTTTTTCTCCACAACTGCACCATAATAATAATAATAACCATTCTGAATAATAGCCATTCTGACTGGGATGAGGTGATATCTCATTGTGCCTTAAATTTGCATTTCTCTGTTGCTTAGTGATGTTGAGTCAATAATACTTTTTAACAAATTTTGAGTTATGAGAATAAGACATGTCAGAGATAGATTGAAGTGTTGTTACTGTTTTATTTGAGTTTTGTGCATGTTTGTTGATTGATTTTAATGTTTTGTTTTTGTTTATTCCTGCTTGAAGCATCGTGATCCTATTACCTGAGAAGGTCAGTTTGGAGAAGACGTTCAGAATTTCAGTTTTGAATATGTTAAGTGAAAATATCTGTTATATTATTAATACTTGAGGGCCCACAACCTAAACGAGTAATAGAAGTATTGATTTTAAAATGTTAGTTATGAACATCAACTGAGTATGAAAATCCTTAGCTCTGTGCCATGGCATATAACCAGTTATTATGGCATGTAACCAATGTTATTATAGCATTACAGTACACCTATAGGCCTTGACTCTATAAAACTCAATGCTGCTTTTAACTACTCTGAAACAAATTTTACAGATAATATAATCTACCTACATGATTAAAAACATAAAGCTCCTACTATACTTTAAAAAGTAGTCTCAATAAATGATCTTATTGTAGATGTTCCATGATAGTGTTAAATATATTAAAATGAAGGAGACTAGAAATAATGCAAGTTTTCTACATTAATGTTTATTAATGAAATCCAAAGACTGTCTGGGTTTTTTTGTGTCCTTGCTAACTCAAAAATATTTAATTCTGTGTTCATTAAAATAAATATTTATTTGTTAAATATTTTCAATATAATCTATTGATTTTGTAGTAACTATGCTGTTAGACTGAAATTGTTTCAATTTTTATTTCGTTGGTAATTCTCTAATACGTAGAATAAGTAGTATGCTCCAAGTTAATGAATTATTCAATAATTTTGAGAAAATGTCTTCTCAAAAATGAAGTCTTTATTACATTGAAGCTTTCTTCTCATAACAAAGTTTCTCTATAATCTTAACATTTTTACAAAATTTATTTAACAATTAGGTATTATTGATTTATATTTGTAGTGGGTTTAATATGGCATGATATTCAAAAATAATGCTTTACAGAACTTAGTTTCATAAGAAGTAAACTATTTCTAGTTTCTACTCACTAAATGCCAGTGACATTTCATCTCTATTACTGTAACAACGAAGAATATCCTCACAAATCTTCAAGATGACCTCACTGTCACCACAATATAGACAAACACAGCAGAGGTCTTTTGTCCATAAATTAGAGGAGCAAATTCAGCCACTCAAATAAATAATTGCCAGTTTTGTGTTGAATATGTTGAATTGCGTTACATTCCTTTGACAAAACATAGGGACATAGAAAAGATCGAATTGAACACCAGTACTTTTACCTAAGGCTAGCAAGAAATATTCCTCATTTTCAACAAAGAATGCTAAGAATATGTAGATTCATTATTTAGTTTATATAAAGTACATTGTATGTCCACTGGAGTATCTTTATTGCTGTTAATAGTACTGGACCACAATAACATTTATACAATCACAATGGAAGGTATTATTTTTCAATCAAGGCCCAAATAATTGCTGTTAGCTAACATCTATAGATTATTTCCTCTATGACAAGTATTCCACTAGACAGTTTACATGTTATATCAGGGTCCCATCATCTTGAATGAAATCAGGGAACTCAGCTCAGTAGTGGCAACTCTCATCATTATTCTTAGTCTACAGAAGACAGCCACCCCAGAGCTTTTTAAGAATTTCATTTTTCCTAATTTCCTACTGCTTTCCCGAAGGAAGAGTTTCTGGTCTCCTTCAGGGCATATAGTAGGAAATAAATATGCAGGATGAATATGATAAAATCCACATCTACTTTCTCATTGAATTAAGCCTGTGTATTATTCTCTCTCTATTATGCCAAGGAAGTTTTTGCAACTTAACGTTATTAGCATTAGGCCACCATTGAGCAAAGATTTCAGTCAAACATTCAAGCAAATTCCTTAAATACTTGCCCAAGTTTACAGAGCTGGTAAGTACAGTGCTGAGATTTTGATACCATTTGATGAGAAAGAATGAAAATACTGCTAAAATGCAAGTGATTTTCAGATCATGTTTAAAAAAAAATGACATCTAGCTAGATAATTATTCTAGGCTCCAGGTTTAATACATGCTGCATCTTGGTTATAAATGCTTTAAATATTTCAATCTGGTTGACCTGATTTGAACATGTTCATGAATTTGACATGTATTATATTAATGCAGAATAATACAGAGAGTGATACATGCTAAAAGTCAACTCAAAGGTCTGTACCTGAGTTAATAATATTATAGCAACATCAATTTATTGATTTTGACAATGTACTACAGTAATGTAAGGTATTACATAGGGCAAAGCAGGATACAAGGTACATGGAAACGCTGTACTACTTTTTCAATTTCTTATGAGTCTCAAATGATTTCAAAATAAGTTATTTTTTGAACATCAATTAAAAATCCCAAAGAGTAGTTAAAAATTAATTTTAAAGTTGTTGTTTGACAGTATGAGAGTACATTAAAATATGTATGTATAAATAAAAAATTTCAATGTTAAAATTATCAAACTACTGGGTTAAAACACAATAGTGGCTACCCTTGAACAATTACTATTCAAGATCCAGTGTTAAATTTTTACCAAAATTCATGAACTGCATGACAATCTTTAGTTATTACACACCATTTTATTAATAAGGAAACTAAGCCTCAAACAGTTTTTCTGACTAGAGTAAACGTGGAAAATGCCAAATTTTATGTTGTTTCATTAGAACCCCCTACCTTTCATAGAATTTTATATTTTGATTGAAGAACTCGTCTTGTCTAACTCACCATTTAGTGACATTGTCAAGTGTGACTGCAATTCACTCTGCTCATCCACAAAAATTTAAATATTCCATAGTATGCATCATTTCTTGTAGTGATATAATATATTATACTTTACTTGCTGATTAATAGCTGATATAAAGCAAAAATAAACAGCTGCTTAACAACCCTGGCATCTCAAAAGTTCTTGGGCTATATGTTTGTAGACTTTCTGGTCTCATAGCTATAAATAAACAAAATCTAGAGAAAATATATATCATATGCTCAGTATTATAATTTCTATGCCTATACATTTGTGCAAATGAATTAATAAGGAATGTTACAAGCAGATGGCTAGAACCTCAGCATGGTGGCTAGAACATATAGTCTCAGCTACTCGAGGTGCTAAGACGGATTGCTTGAGTACAGAAGTTCAAGGTTGCAGTGAGCTACAATTGTGCCATCGCACACCAGTTGGGGTGACAGAGTGAGACCCCTATGTCTTAAAAAAATTTGTAAAGAATATCATATTAATTGACCTGAAATCAATGATGTTATTAAATGATTCATCTGACAGTTCACTATTACTAGCATCATGCACATTTATATTTGACAAATATACTGTATTGTCTCACTTATTATATGTGTAGATATAGACTTATATGCTATTTTAAAGTCAGGTAATAATTTCATTCAAAGAAACTTATACAAATTATGTTAAAAATTATATAAAATCTATCTATTATCATAAGGCTTCACACTTAATTTGGGGTTTTAATTTTTCAAATGAATAAAAGGTTCATCTATTAAAACAAAACTGGATTCCATAGAGATCAACGTCTTATATCACATTTTTGTCATTGACGGTTGGCTTTCGAAGAACAAAGTGAATTCCATCTGGGAATTTAAGGTTTTCCCAACTTAATACGTTTTACTTCAAAGTTATAAGGAAGGAGGAGAACTCTCTAAGATGCTATTATCACTCAATTTGAAAATATGGACTGGGAATAACATCATGGAAATATGCTCGGAAATGAGTTAAATGCTCATTCATTATATCCATTGCATCGTTTCTATTAGATTACATTTGCATGTTTGATAATATGATAACCATTGCACATCTGCAATGTTTTTGCAGTTTTCAGAAATGATTGATATGTGATGGTACTAAGAGAATTAATGTCCCTTTAGAGAATCATAATTTGTATGTTCACAGCAGTTCACAATTAGAGACAAGAGAACCAAAGCTTAGAAAAATTAAATAGTAAGCACTGAGCTACACGAAACTAACATAATGGAATAATGTGTGTGTGTGTGTGTGTGTGTGTGTGTGTGTGTGTGTGTTTAAATATGAGAAATACTCGGCCAGGCACAGTGGTTTTTGCCTGTAATTCCAACTCTTTGGAGACCGACACGAAAGGATTGCTTGAGCCTAGGAACTTGAGACCAACTTAGGCAACATAGCAAAACCTTATATCTACAATTTTTTTTAATTAGCTGGGCATGGTGGCGCACACCTGTAGTCCCAGCTGCTCGGGAAGCTGAGGCAGAGGGATTGCCTGAGCCCAGGAAATTGAGACTGCACTGAGCCATGATGGTGCCACTTCCCTCCAGCCTGGGTGACAGAGTGAGACCCTGACTCAGAAAAACCAAATAATTTTGAGAAATACTTGAGCTTGTTCATATGCCAAAGATGAGTTGGAGTAGAGAGAAAGTTCAAATCCACAGAAAAGAGGACTAGAACTTAGGCAGATCTTCCCAAAGACTCATAAATACAGAGTAAAGCAGTTGAGGAAACAGCTAGTTGGTTTATTTAATATTTGAGTAAAGTAGTGGCTGAAAAATGTTGCCCTGTGTTATTCAGCCCCATCATGGCATTTTATGACTTATATGTGTTAAGTCATTTTAATTTACACAGTCCTACTTAAAACATTGTTAATAATTAAATGTATTTATGGGCATATAATAATAGTCTTAAAAAGAAAAGTAGAATTAACTCACCCCTTTGAGCCTGACATCCAGAAATAGAAACCAAATAAAGGTTTTAGTAAAATATGATAAATAAATAAATAAAGGCAGAACTGGGTGTGACTTTTATACTTATTTCATTTGCCTAATTTTCCTAAGTTTCGGCTTTCTTGATTCTATGTGGGGATATCAATGGTGCCGTCCACATAGGCTTCTTTTGAATATTAATCGAGATACTGTGTGTAAAGTGCTCATCATAGTAAGTATTCAATAAACTACTGTTCTATACCTTCTCTTCTTTACTAGAATAAAGGTTAAAGACATAGAGTCTAGATATAGACTGCCTGGATCAGATTCCTCATCCTTTATTTATTGATCTTTGAACAGATTACTTAAACTTTCTATGCCTTATTATCCTTATGTTTAAACAAACTACATAAGAGAGGACAAAATATGTTAATATGTGTAAATTACTTTAAAGAGTTTGTTACATGTTAAGGATTACGATAAAGTTTTACTATCTCTTTCTTTTTCTTCTACTACTACCATCATCACCATCAAAATCAATTTTGTAGAAAGAATAGTTACTTAATGTCTCATCTTTCTCATCTCCACCTAATGTTATCTACCATTAGCATCCCTCTCTCAACTCTCTTGAATAGTTCTATTAGAATTCTTGTTCATCCTCTGTTTGCAAAAGTCTATGGTCTCTTTTCAGTTTTTATTTTAGCTAAATGTGGTTATTCCATTCCTTCTTATTAGTGTCTTCCTTTTTATTTAATTCCACCCCTGGCTTTCTCTATATTTCTAGTGTTTCTCCTACATTAGAAGGCACCTTTGTTCTACACTCACTTTCTTTCCAACATACAATACTAGAATTATACAAGGACTCCATTATTACTGTTTTTGTTTCTCTTCTGAACATTATTACTGGGAAATCCTGTCCATGACTGGGGCCTCACCATCTAACATACATATGAACACTACTAGCCTACCTCTCTCTCTTTCTGGTTTTCCCATAAATGACCGAGCCTCGAGATGCCTTTTTTTATTTATCTGACAAAGTAGGCCTCATCATAGTTCATAATTCTGTCAGCATTTTGACAATATATACTTATTTAAGAAAACCGATGTACTTTTCTCAAATTATGAGTTTATAATCCTATTTTTTCCAGTAGCTTGTAAACTACATAGGGTTCCAAGTCTATTCAATTCACCAGTGTATCACAATGTCCTTCAGTATGCCAGGCACATTTCTGACATTCAGTTATGTTTGTTAACTGATCATTGTACTGAATCTTGAGTTCTATAAGTGAATATCCACAACCATTTGCAAATATCAACCTGAATGTCCCAAAGGTCCCAGAAGCATAAACCCAGAAAGCAAATGTTATGTGCTTTCTTTGGTCTCTGTATATTGCCATAAACTCATTGCTTGTGCAATTATTTAGGTCCAAGAAATTTCCTTGGCAATGTCTCCAATTAACTTTCTTAAAGTTAGAGTGCCAATAATAGATTTTAGAGTAAACCTAATTTCCCATTGAGGTGTTCAAGGAAATATTGATTTTGCTGATTTTTGCTTCATATGTAGCTTGATGGATTGAAAGTTTTCCCCATTGATGTGCTGTTAATAATCTCTTGATGAACATTAGTGTATTACTCATGGAAGAGAAGTGCAACATATTTTAGCAAGCAAGATAAGATATTAATAAAAGTGGAATGGTTTGGAGGAGCATTGTGAGCTCTTAAACCTCTCTGGCTTCTGAGACCACTCCACTAATGTCATATCTCATTCTCTATCAATTGTCTAGAAAGTAATGAGCCCTCCTAAGTAATCTATTACCAAAGCTGGGACTTCAGTTTCCGAAACACTACCTGTGAGGTCAGTTGGGTCCCCACTTTTCTCTATAACCTCACACAGATATGTCCCAAATAGAGGTTGAAGAAAAGAGATTCCATTGTCTCACTTGAAATATCTCTATATCATGTCTTTCCTTCAATATAGAATTCAATTAGTATGATACTTGTGTGTGGTTATAGTTTTACTTACTCTAGCCATTTTTATCTTATTACAAGCATATACTTCTCCAAAGGTTTATGTGGTTCTCTCGCAGAAAAATTTCACTTTTCCTATCACCATTGTCACTTTTTGGCAATATTCTATTTAATTTTAGATTTCAAGGGAGGTACCTATACAGTTTTATTATATGAATATATTGTGTTTGGGCTTCTACTAAACCCATCCTCTAAATGGTGTGCATGGTACCTAATGGGTAGCTTTTCTTTCTTTTTTTTTTTTTTTTTTTTTAGTTGGAGTCTCACTCTGTGGCTCAGGGTAGATGCAGTGGCACACTCATGGCCACCGCAGCCTCGACCTGCTGGGTTCAGGTGATCCTTTCACCTAAGCCTTCCAAGTAGCTGGAACTACAGGCGTGCACCATCACAACCAGCTAATTTTTTGATTTATTGTAGAAATGAGGTCTTACCATGTTGCCCAGGCTGCTGTCAAACCCGTGGGCTCAGGAAATCCTCCTGCCTCTGCCTCCCAAAGTGCTGGAATCACAGGAGTGAGTCACTGTGTCTGACTTTTGGGTAGTTTTTCAGCCCTTGACTCCTCAGAGCGATACCCACTGAGTGACCTCAGTGTGACACCCCTGCTGAGTTCCCAGTGTCCGTTGTTCCCATCCTTATGTCCATGTGTACCCAATGTTTAGCTCCCACTTATACATGAGAATATGCTGTATTTTGTTTTCTGTTTCTGTGTTAGTTTGCTAGAATAATGACCTCCAATTGCATCCATGTTGCTACAAAAGACAGACATGACTTTATTATTTTTATGGCTACATAGTATTACATGGCGAATGTGTTCTACATGCCCTTAATCCTATCCATTGCTAATGGACACCTGGGTTGATTCCATGTTTTTACTACTGTGAATAGCACTGTGATAAAAGCCAAGGAAACTTTCTTCTAAATGTTAGCAAATGAGACTTAAACTAAAGAGCTTCTGCATGGCAAAAGAAACCAACAGAGTAAATAGACAGTCTACAAGATGGGAGAAGATATATGCAAACTATGTATCCAACAAAGGTTTAATATCCAGAATCTATAAGAAACTTAAATGAATCAACAGGAAAAACAAAACAAAAACAAATAATCCCATTAAAAAGTGGGCAAAGGATATGAACAGATATTTCTCAAAAGAAGACATACAAGAGCCAACAAACATGAAAAAATGCTCAACATCACTAATCATCAGAGAAATGTAAATCAAAACCATATTGAGATACTGTCTCACGTCAGTCAGAATAGTTATTACTGATAAGTCAATAACAACATATTGGCAAGGATATGGGTAAAAGGGAACATTTATACACTGTTGGTGGGAATGTAAACTAGTTCAGTCCATGTGAAAAGCATTTGGGAGATTTCCCAAATAACCTAAATTAGATTTGCCATTTGACTCCCAATCCCACTACTGATACATAGCCAAAGAGCATAAATCATTCTACCAAAAGACAACTTGCACTCATGTTCATTATTGTCCATTTTTCATCCAAGTTACATAAAGTTTTCTTTGAGTGGTTCCTTACAATGCATTCAAAAATATGTAAAATATATACAACCTCTGCCATCTAAGAGTAATATGTTATGTTTAATAGAAGAATTAGTCATAGTAGAGAAAGGATATAAAATGTCAATGCTCCAAGCTACATATAAAGAAAAAAACTGGCAATATCAATCATTCATTTGACGGCCCGATGGGAAATTAAGTTCATTCTAAAAATCCATTATTTATGTTGTAATTACAAGAAATTTTCTTGTACCTAAATAATCAAACAAGCAAACATCAAAATGAGGGAAAAGTGTTCAATCACAATGACAGCTATATTTAGAAACATAATCCAAGGGACAGAAAACAAATAAAATTATTTTTTTAGATAAGTTTTTTCTCAGTGTCACAAAATCTTAGGAATACATTTTTGACAAAGTGATATTAATTAACTTTCAGGGAATGGCTTTGGATTATTCCACAGTTTCATAATTAGTCATGACTGCTTTAACTTTGTATATGTATATATACTTATATATTTATATGTGTAAACATGTAAAACATATATTTGGATGATCAAATTGTATTTACTTCTTCATTGCACTGTGTGTATTTGGTGCTTGTTGTTATACAACTTCAACTGGATTTAGTCTGAGATGCATTTTTACCTAGGCTAGAAATAAATTCAGGTTAATTCACTTAGTATACATTCTTTCAAATTTGGGAATTAGAAAGAGATGAACCTTAAAGTTTTCATATTTACATTGATTGCTTTTAAATTTTCTTGTAAAAACCCAGGGTTGTGTTTCTTCACTCAGTCTGGTGTCTCTCAGGGCTCTTCTTAGTGCCAGGCTCAGCATGTTTTTTGTACGCTATTAGCTTTGCAAAGCTAAGGCATTTGGGATTTACTAGAAAATAAAAAAAAAAAAAGGTTTGAACTTGTTCATATTCACCTGCTGTTCTTAAGATGAAAACACTCAGGAAAGCAATTTGGAACTGCATAAGACTTTTTTCTTTTTTTAATTTAAGGAAATTATTATATTTAATGAAAGTATGTCAGCTCAATTTGGCACCAGATAGAGAACCACTAAGCTTTAGACAATCATGTCTTGGTAGAAGCCTAAAACCTTTATTTGCTTCCTTTTTCACTTGCCAATCATGTATAAGAAAAAATATATACACAATATATTATTTTAACTTTTCTCTGTCCTGAGACTACAACACTTTAGTGAGTGGTTTCTAGAGGTGTACACCATTTCCAGTTCTACTGTGAATATATATGTCCCTCAGAGTGATAATGTATATGGTTCAGGAGCTGTATATATATGTATATATATCTCCTATTCATTATATATATATAATGATAAGGAGATATCTCCAACACCAAGCCAGTCACAAACAGTGCCTGAATTACCTATTATTAGAGGGTTGCTTATTTGTTCTTAGTTGGATTTTATTTTTGATTGACCCTGGAAGTTTATGTAAAACATGAAATTTCTATTGAACCAGTTTGGAGTTTAAACCCAGGTTTGGCTTCTTATGAACTGTGTGCTGCTAGTGGATAAGATTATTTTCTGAGATTTGCTGCCTTAGTCTGTAAAATGGAGACAATAACATATGTCTTACAGACACATGTCTTATAGAACTATTGTGCAGATTAGATGAGATAACTGAGTTGAGAATTATCTGGCATAAACAGGTACAGAACAGATATTCATTCTGTTTCTTTTTTTCTTTCATGTTTGAATAAGCGTTCAACAAATTTTTTAAGAAAAGGCCTCACAATCTCCTCTTTTTATATCTTAATAATAATAGTTTTAGCCAGGCTTGGTGGCTCAGCCTGTAATCCCACGCTTTGGGAGACTGAGGTGAGTGGATTTCCTGAGCCCACGGGTTCGAGACCCACCTGAGCAACTTGGCGAGACCTCATCTCTACAATAAATAAAAAATCAGCCGGGCGCGGTAGCCCGCGCCTGTAGTTCCAGCTACTTGGAAGGCTGAGGTGGAAGGATCGCCAGAGCCCAGCAGGTTGAGGCTGCGGTGGCCGGTAGCGGCCACTGCACTCCAGTCTGGGCGACAGAGCGAGACTCCAACTTTAATAATAATAATAATAATAATAATAATAATAATAATAGCTTTATCCTACCAGAAATATTTAACAGGAAGCTGGGTTTGGAGGGCAGATATTTAGGTACAGTGGTGGGATTACAGTGTTTCAACATGGACTTAGTTATTCGATATTTCCCATTAGGGTTATCTATTTGCCCCTTCTAAAATTCCTCTTGCATATGCATTTAAAACAAATGCACATCATCCCAATGATTCCTTCTAGGTTTCTACCCTGAGCTTAAGATCAAATTATGACTGGTAAATATTTTCTCCCAATTTTTAGGTCACCTTTTAATTTTTGTTAATGATTTCTTTTGCTGTGTGGAAGCTATTTGGGTAAGACCAATATCAAGGAACTTTTTTATAATGAGTAAAAGACTTTTATCAAGGAAGTCATATTTTCTCCAGAGAACATAGGAAAGGTTTTTCCAAAGAAGATATTAAAATGACCAACGTGTATCTAAAAAGATGCTCAAAATCACTAATCAACAGGAAAACACAAATCTAAACAAATATGTTTGGATAGTTTATAAAAAAAAGTGATAACAGGAGCTGGTGAGGGTGTGGAGAAAAGGGAAACTATGTACACTGTTGGCGGTTATGTAAATTGATACAGACATTATGGAAATATTGTGTAGGTTCTTTAAAAAAATAACAATAACTGCCATATGACCCAGCAATTCTTCTGCAGGATATATACCCAACGGAAGAGAAATCATTACCTCATAAAGATATCTGCATTCCCATGTTTATTGTAGCACTATTCACAATAACCAAGATGTGCAAACAACCTAAGTATCAGTTGATGGATAAGTGAGTAAAGAAATTGTGGTGTGTGTGTGTGTGTGTGTGTGTGTGTGTGTATTTTTAACCTTAAAAAAGAAGGGGATAGCCATCTGCGGTGGCTCACACCTGTAATCCAGCACTTTGGGAAGTGGAGGTGGAAAGAGTGCACACCTGTAGTTCCAGCTACTTGGAAAGTTGAAGCAGAAGAATCACCTGAGTTCAACAGGTTAAGGCTGCAGTGGCCGTGAGCATGCCACTGCACTCCAGCCTGGACCACAGAGTTAGACACCAACTCAAAAAAAAAAAAAAAAAGGAAAGAAAGAAAGAAAAAGAAAAGAAGGAGGTACTGCTATTTGTGAAAACATGGATAAACCTGAGGGACATTATGCTAAACAAAATAAGCTGAACAGAAAAAAAAATACAGTGTGATCTCACTTATATGTTTAATTTGAAAAAAAAAATCAAATACATTCAAACAAAGAGCAGAAAGTTGGTTACTAGGGGCAAAAAAGTGGAAAAAATGAGAGGTAAGCCAAAGGGTACAAATGGGCAGTTATTAGAATAAATAGACAAAGTACATTATTAGTGCTATCATGAATAATATTGCAGTGCATACTGAAAAGTGACTAAGAGAGTAGATTTCAGGTGCTTTTAACACACACATACACACACAGAAAGGTAACTATGAAAAGCAGTGAATAAGTTAATTTGCTCAACTATAGTAATCATCTCACTGTATGCATGTATATCAAAACAGCATGTTGTGCTCCTCAAATATATGCACAAAAGATCAAATTATAAGTGTAGATTTGCCTAATGAATGACATGGAGAATGGGTAAAACGTTGTGACCCTCTATGTTGTTGAAAATTTTGATGCTTCATATTTACAATTCCATATTATTAGTCACTGTTCACAGGACCAAATTTTTTTTCCAGCTTTATCTTTTGCAGCACTCTGCCACATGATCTGCAGAAGTGCTCATTTGGGAAGAAGGAAAACAAGACAGGCAAATGAAAAACCATAATTGACAAAGGGGAGCTGGAACGGTATTCATGGAGTCAAAACTGACAATATTCTATCGCTTGGTTTTTTAGCACAGTAACAAAGAGTGAGTGGATTTAGGTTTATTTTTGTCATTCTGAATGTCATTTTCTACTTTCAGAAGAAAACATTCTGCAAGTTAACAGCTTTTTATACTTTAGTATAAAATTATAAACATTTAAAAAATACAATACACTGCAAGGATATCAGGAATGACTCCAACCTTCAATCTCTTTAACATGTCTTTCCAAAGAATTCACAGCCCCAGTTATGTAAATATAAAGAAGTTAGAAAATATTAGCTTTTTATACTTGAATCTGCATGATTGAGTTTCACTGCATGTTAAACCAGAGCTCTCAAAGAAAAAAAATTAATCCTTGAAACCTTTCTTCAAAGAAATTTTTTTAGAGAAACAAAATATATTTTTTAAAAGATTGAAAACTGAAACTTCTCTTGTTAAAAGAGGAAAAGATTTGGGAGAGTTTCCCACTTGCCCTTGTGCCTGTACCACCTGAAGTCATTTCTGAGGCTTCAGACAACCTAAACTCTAGGTCTTCAGAGCACTGGCCAAGATAAAGAAAATTCTCAGTACCTTTTGGGGCAGCCTATTTATCTATATAGTTTTCTACACACATGAGAGAGAGATATTGTCTTAGTCCTGTACATATCTTGACCCATGTGCCAATGCTTGGCCTGGCCTTCAGCTTCTGGACTAACAGGACTGATGATAGCACTCTGGTGAAAGAGTCTTCAGTGTATACTCAGGTCCACTGGTTTGAAGCAGTTTCTGTTCTGGATTTTGTACCATTCATACTGCACAGCTGTACAAGTGCTGTTTTGCTGCTTGGCATATTGCTCAGAGACTGTGTGTGTGTGTGTGTGTGTGTGTGTGTGTGTGTGTGTGTGTGTGTCTATTCTATCCAAAGCATTGTCTATTGGTAGCCGGCTTGGCATATTGCTCAGAGACTGTGTGTGTGTGTGTGTGTGTGTGTGTGTGTGTGTGTGTGTGTGTGTGTGTGTGTGTCTATTCTATCCAAAGCATTGTCTATTGGTAGCCGGCCACGGAGGCTCACTGAACATTAGAAATCAGGGAGGGCCGAGGACCTCGAGACCGTTAGAACGTGTTCGAGAGCTGTTGACGCCATTACCTTCCCCGCTAATATTTAGCATATTTAACCAGAA